>CAJJDM010000012.1:295786-542577 GCA_905182975.1 Paramecium primaurelia
TATTATTATTATTATTATTATTATTATTATTATTATTACTATTATTATTCCTCAGTGTCCTCAGGCAAACATGACATTCTCTCAATAGCAATTTTCTATATTAAACTTTAAAGTAATTCTGAATATTTTTATATTTATTATTTCCCAATATTCAATTCAATTATATAAGGTAACAATTATGGAAGCAATCTTGTTACGATTTGCTAATATTATATTAATATTTACTTCGTAATTTAGGTGTTATAAAAATGATTTATAGATTTCTAATAGTAATTATGCTTATATTTTGGTAGGGGCTGTCATTTTTCTAAACTTTTCTAATGTTGGCAAAATATTATCTGAAATAGAAACTTTATCAAATATATGTTAGGTTTTGCTCAATACTTATAATGCCAATAAATTAACTTCCTTATTGGATGAGTCCAAGCATAGCTATAGCAATCTAGGAAGAATCTTAAATTAAATTGTATATATACCTTATTTTTTGTGTATTAATACTCTATTTTTTCCATTATCATTTAAGTTTGACTTAGAGCTACTTCTTATAGTTTTGCAACGTCAGACTCAAGACATTTAACATATAGTGGAACAAGATGAGTTTAAATTTCACTATCAGGTATTTTTATTTCATAAAACTATTTTATGTTTTAAACCAAACAATAAAGGGCTTGAGCAGGCATGCTTGGTAATCCAGAAACCTTTTTAATATAATTCCAACACAAAACAATATATTTCTCTTAAACTGCTTAATCAGGCATTTTAGAAACATCAATAGCAATGAATATTACATTTTGCATTAATTTTTCATTAGTTATCAAAGGCATGATATTAGGTAATATATTTCTTACGATTACTTACCTTTCAAACTCATAAATATAACAAATATATACTTTATAAATGCTTTTTGATATTTATTTTAGTAAAGCTGCCTGTTATTCAGAATCGAATTACTGAAATTACTTAAGTGAATGCATCAATCGAATTAAAGGATCTAAAAAGAATTCATGATGATAAATATCAATAATCGCAGGTCTTTAACTTAATTCTTTACTGAGCATCTTAATGATCAGATCTTTTAATGATTGATCTTAAATTTGAGTAAAAAAGGGGCTTTTTTAAATAAATGGCAATAAACATTCAAAACTAGACTGATATTAGGTGATATGAGATATTTGGAATAAAATTAGATCTTTCATTCCTGTCAATTGAAACCTCATTAAACCAGCCAATCTATAGTAATTTATTAAATAATTACATCAATCCTAATGAAAAAATATCTGATTAATATGATCCTAATGATGGATTCAAAGTTAATTCTGGTGCCATAAAAGCTAAGTCTGGATACAATTACAATTATTTATCATATGGTTTAGGTATTAAATCAATATCCACATTTATGGAATTGCCCATAGGATTTGGCTAACTGAAAATGAATCCTCCTATCTAAATTTGAATATTGAAATTACTTTGACTTTTCCTTCTGTTGTTATATAGATATTATCTGGGGAAAGATTTAAATGATTTAATTTTGCATCATTATGTAAAAAGCTTAATCCTTCAATAATTTACAACATAATTAACTTAATATCCATTATGCTGCATGAAATTAATTTATCATCTAGTTGTAAATTTGAATCTTACTTTTGATTATAGAATTTAAGGTTCCAATAACTTTTTCTGTCACACAAACAAGTCTTTTATGATCTTCTCCAGGTGGTTCAATTACTGAGAGAATACAAGGATGTCTAACCGATGCTAGCTTTTCTCCTTCTCTTCTTAAAGTGGCATATATCATTTCTCTCTCCTTTTCATTTTTTACTAGCTTATGTACACTTCTTTTATCAAATATAAAAACAGAGAATTCTTCTTTATGCTTCTTAGCATTATGAACTAAATAGATCCTAATTTTTATTACTTTACCATAATGAGTTTTAGCCTCCAGTCAGATATGGTTTTTTGTCTATATCATAGTTTTTAATCCATTAATTTCCCATAATAATAATTAATGTTTTATATAAACAAAATGATAATAAGAAATTCATACCCATTCTGCATCTTCTGTAGTTTACCAGCCAGTGATATCTGCATTAGGTCTTTCAGTCATTGTTCTTATTGGAGAAAAATTTCTTTAGTTGCTGAGATTTAAACCTGTATTTAATCTGCTAGTATTTGAAACTTATTTAAAGGATGACTTTAGATTTATAGAAAAATTTTTAATTGGCTTTTTTGAAACCATAAGAGGATTAAATATCTCTGTTTATTGTCTATTTTCTCTGTTCTCTTGTTTACTCCATAATTATTATCTAGGAAACATCATTTAATTTTTGATCTGCCTTAATAAATTACTTCTTTAAGGTAATATGAGTTAATCATCCATATTTATTTGATTGAATTTCCTACTTTAACCTTCTGAAGAAGGCCTTGTATGAACGTGTAATTTCTTCTGTTAATATAAAGAACTGGCTTATATTTTGTTTTCAATTAATACTGGGTTATATTTATCTAAATTTATTCATTATCATACTTACGTAACGTAGTTCGTTTTGGAATGTTTAATTGAGTATCAACATGATGTTTAAGAGATTGAGGGTGAATGGAATTATTTGTATTTGAACGTATAAGTTTGTTAATTAGACATTCCAAATAGTATATATCTACTGTTGTTGTTGATTTCTTTTACCTCTTCATTATTTATTTGATATTAATATAAAATTATTTATTTGTTAGTTTTTTCATTAAAATTCATCACAATTTATAAAATCACAATCCTTAAACTATAATTTAAAGTCTATATTTTAGATATGTGATTAAGATGATTTAGATCATTTACTAATAAAATATTTAATATTTATATTAAAATAATTAAAATAAATGATAGTGGAAAATGAACATACTGATGAATTTCATTAATTATTGAATAATATAATCAATTAAAATCCTATATCAAAGCCATATTTGTTTTATTACTAAAAATTGAAATCAAATTAGAAGTATCATTAACAAATATTCAACCTAATAATATAAGAATTTTAATATCATACTTAAACTAAATTAATATTTTAAGATTTCTCTTAAATCATATCATAACATCAATAAATTTAGAGCTAAATTAAGTTGATTGATTAAATATTTAAAACAATTGAATCATCATAAAACTAATCCATTAATAAGGTTTTAAATTAAATATATTAAACTAAAGTATACAACTACAAGGATAAAATATTGACTCTGTTTTTAAATTAATTTTTAATTTTGAGATAAAATGGTATTGATAATAAACTATTATAATTGATTGCATTTATAAAAAGCACATAATTTTGTTAAGAGTTTAAATAGAGTTTAATTGAAAAATCAATAATTTTTTATAATAAGTTCACATCGATTGAATAATTACATTAATAATATATGGTGGAAGAAAAGATAATTGAATTATTTTAGGATACACAATTAGGATCATCCTTAAGAGAAGAGTTTTCAAAGGTTATAGCAAGAAATCTTAATGATACACCTATTCTACTTGAAAACATGTCTTAAATGAAAATATATTTTGAATTAAATTAAATAATAGATAGTAATATTTTGAAGGGGAAAATGTAAATAATTATATAATAATTTTAGTTTTGATATGGTTTATTAAGATATGATTAAAGTAATAAATAATGAAAATAAATAACAAATAATAAATAATTTATTTGAAACAAAAGAGTATTATGAACAAAAAGTTAGTGATCTTTTCTAAAATAATGAAAAAATAAAAATAAGTTTATCTAGTGCTATCGAAACAGCAATTTAACTTAAAGTAAATTAGTTGTCTGAATAATTATCATCCTATTTTGATTAACTTCTTATAAAAAAGTAAGAAAATAAGGATTTTGTAAAAGTATAAGAGAAGATTAAAAAAACTTTAGAACTTATGCCTTATTTTTCAGCTAAAGATATATTTGAACATTTTTACACATAAAGAATGACAAGAAGATTGCTTTTGGAATTATCAATTTCTTAAGAATTAGAAACAGATATCTTAATAAATTTAAAATAATAATGTGGAGATTAATATGTAAGAAAAGCTGAAGAAGTATTAAAAGAATATAAAAAATGTTATTAATATTAATATTAAGGAGTAGATGTTAAACTAGTTGTAATTTCCTAAAATTCTTGGACTTTAAAATAAGATTAAATTCCTAAATTTTTTTTGAAAGAATAACAATAATATTTTTTGGAGAGTTAAAATTAAGAATTAAAGTAAAAGATTTTATTATGGATGTTGGAATGTAGCAATTGTTATGTTAAAGGTTTCAAAAAAGTATATATTCTAATTTAATTTATTAGTATATTTTTATAGTATCTGCTGTTTAAGCTATGATTTTAGATTTATTCAATAATTAGAAATCTTATAAAGCTTAGGAATTCATTCAAATTAGTGGATTATCCAAGGATGAAATAATTAGAAATTTAATTCCACTTGAAAAGGAGAAAATATTAATTTTAGACTAAGGAACATATTCTGTAAATTATGAATTCGAAAGCAAAAAAACCCATATAAAAATAAATTAAATGCAAAAGATAGAAAAAAAAGAAGAAATAGAAGAAAATACATAAAAATTATTACATGATCGAAAATATGTTATTGATGCTTCAATAGTTAAAATAATGAAACGAGATAAACAACATACTCTTTAAGAAATTGTCAATTTAGTTTTAAAAGATTTAGGATTACCAATTAAAGTTGTTGATATTAAATAATAAATTGAAGTTTTGACAGAAAAAGAGTATTTACAAAGAGATCAATAGGATATGAGTTTATTTATTTATTTGGCATGATAAAGAATTAATTTATTAATAATTATTAATATAATTTGATACATAAATTAATGATTAACTTTTATTATTGAAATAGAGAAATAAGTTAAATTCAAATATTATTGTGAAAACTATATTTACTTTTACTAAAAACCTTTCTAAATTCCTGCATATATACAGAATTACTCTTTCTTATATTCACAGAGTCTTATCTCTAAGTCAATTTTTGAGGAATTATAGATTATCTATGTGTGGAGGGGATTCTTGGTTTAGATTCGTCATTTAAGGTTTTGCATATATTAGCAAAACTTTATTATTATTTTTACATCTTGATTGATTAAGATTATAAATTACTTATTATTTCATTAAATTAGCTAAAGATGCCTAATAAGGATTTGTAGTGTTATGTGAAGATGAAGTTTTATGTCTCAAATTAGATTAATAGGCATCATTTTCTAAGTTTATTTTTAATCTCATTTATTGCTTCAAATAGGATTCTAAATCAATATATTATTCTTTTACTTTATGGATTCTAACTTATATTGTTAGTATTATAATCTTATTATCTTATACTACGATAACTTTTAGATTAAGTATTATTTTAAGAACTTTTCGTTTATTATTTTAAAAAATAATCTAATTTATATGATTAGTTTCTAGATATAGCAGTGTCATTATTATGAAATTAAGTTTGTTGCTAAATTATTTTGCTGAAATTATAAATTTCAAAGGCATACATACTTAGGTGGATTGCTGCACATTGCGAATGAACGTTCTAAAGATTTACAAATAGTTTATGGTTTACTATAGGTAATTAGTTTTTAATTCACAACTTCTATTTTGTCAAAGAAACTGTCATTCATATTCATATTTTGAATTTAAATAATATTAAAATAAAATGAATTCGGAGAAATAAAGAAATCTATATTGGAATCATTTTATTGCAGGTTTAATAGGTGGATTTATAAGTGTTACTTTATGTCATCCTTTAGAAGTAGCTAGAAGTAGATTAAATTTATAGGTATACAAAATATAAAAATTAAGAATGCCACAAAATCTGTTAATAAATACAGTGGATTTCTTAATACACTTTATGTAATATTTAAAGAGGAAGGATTCTCTGGTTATTATAAAGGTAATTTATTATTTTTAAATTAAACAATAGGTTATCGAGCAACTGCCATAGCAAATCCATTATTTCATTCTCTCTTCTTTCCTTTATATAAATGGAACAAGGAAATATTGGAAATTAGATATTAAATCTATGGTTTTTATAACCATGCTGCAGCAACAGTCTTAACGGGATTTTTATGTGATTTAATAACCAATCCACTTTGGGTATATTTTTAGTTTAAGTATAATTAGCTTATTAGAACTAGAATGTAAACAGAATATTTGCATGATCATAATCATGTTAAATATAAATCAGTATTTGGAGGGCTTTTTGGAATGTACAAAGAAGTATATTTTAAATTTTTTATTGTAGGAAGGATTTTTTGCATTATATAAGGGTTTAGGTGCTACAGTTTTAGGATTGTCTCATGTTGCTGTATAATTTCCTATTTATGAAAAACTTAAATAAGATTATACAGATGAGAATGGTTAACTTTCTCCTATTGATATTCTTAAAGCTTCGGTATTCTCTAAATGTAAAAATTGATATTTTGAATATACAATTTAGCTATTGCAGTAATTGCAACATATCCTCATGTAGTAATTCGAACAAGATTACATGATAATAAAACAATATATAAAAATGGATTCAGTTCTAGAATCAGAATAATAGACATTTGTAAAGCCATTTATGAACAAGATTCAATCAAAGGATTCTATAAAGGTCTCATACCTGATTTAATTAGAGTTTTACCTTCTAACAGTATTACTTTTCTTGTTTATGAACTCTTCAGTAAGTATCTAGTCTAAAAATTTTGAATTTATTTAAAATATGTTAAAAGTTTAAGATATATTTTTAATCAATAATTCTTACAATATTTATGTATTTAGATGATAATAATAAAAATATGAATATACTAAGTTTTTATCAAAATATATATATATAGAAATTTGTTTTAATTAAAATAAATACTTATGTGTTAAGTGATTATTTATTTATTTTTTCATAATTCTTGAATGAATAAAAATACCAATACATAGTAATATTTATTAAGATTAATAGCGATACTCTTATAAAAGTTGTGATAGTAGGGAATTGCAATGTTGGAAAATCATGTATATTAATGAGATATTCTGAAAATTATTTTACATCACAATATTATAATACTATTGGTGTAGATTTTGTATAAATAGATTATATTTAGAGAAAACTAGAGTAATTAAAATAGGGAATTAAGATGTTAAATTGTAAATTGTATTTATATAAAATAATTAAAGTGGGACACAGCAGGATAAGAAAGATTTAAAGCATTGACAAATAATTATTATAGAGATGCCCATGGAGTTGTGATTGTTTATGATGTGACTGAAAGATCTACATTTGATGCAGTAGATAGTTGGATTGAAGATATAGACAAGTATTGATATACTTAAGCAATTAAAAAAAGGTTTGGGAGAAAAACAGTTTAAAAATTAATAGTTGGCAATAAGGCTGATATACCGAATAAAAGAAAAATAAGTAAACAGGAGGGTTAAGAGAAAGCCAAATAATTTAATGCTTAATTTTTAGAAACATCAGCTAAAACATCTGAAAATGTAGATAGATTATTTATTTCAATTTGTGAGTAAGTCATGAATATGAAATAGTAATAACCTTACAATTAAAATAATAATCTTAATCAATAATAATAGAATTAACCTAATGGTGGAGGGTGTTGTTGATGTAATTATTTATTTCTTTTTGTTTTTTAATAATAATTTTTTATGTATAAAAGCTGATTAATGGATTGATATTTTTATATATTAATTTTAATTAACTTTTTATTTTGTGATGAAATTAATTACAGATGGAATTACCGTCTGATTGTTATTTGATGTTAATGTGCTAATATCTGATATATATATATATAATAAACATTTATCAAGTTGATGAATTATGGAATCTCATTATATGAGATTAATGATTAAAAAATTTCAATATCTGAAATATATTTTACATTTTATTTTTAATAAATTTTATATAATTAGAATAATGCACGAAGAATAAGAAGTAGAGATCACAACTGATTAATTGTAATCAATGAAAATGTGTAAAATCTTTAAAGATCATGTAAGTTTGAATTGTAAAATTTAGCAAAAAGATATAAATGCTATAGATTTTTCAAAAGACGGGTAATATTTAGTCTCTTGTGATGATTAGGCTTTAAATGTATATGATGTACATTAGGGAAAGTAAATTAGTTTTTAATCAATAGGAAAATGAGAACTCTTTATAATAAGGTTAAGGAAATAGATCTTGTAAGATTTACTCATCATAATTCATGTGTGTTATGTGTTACAAAAAAAGAGCCTTATGATATA
The DNA here is from genome assembly GCA_905182975.1 of Paramecium primaurelia. Lineage (NCBI taxonomy): Eukaryota > Ciliophora > Oligohymenophorea > Peniculida > Parameciidae > Paramecium > Paramecium primaurelia. The sequence continues at coordinate 304,061 of CAJJDM010000012.1, forward strand.
TATTATTGGTCATTACATGATAATTAAATATTGAAGAAATTTACTGGTCATACGAATATGTAAATTTTAATTGAATTACTTATCTGATAGAATACATTGGTTAGATTTATCACCTGTCTCAGATGATTTTTTAAGTTGTAGTATGGATGGAACATTAAGATTATGGAATTTAGCATCAGAATACTAAACATCTGATGGTTTATTAGATTTATCTGCTAAAAAAACATTTAGTGTAGCTGCATTTGATCCATCTGGATAAGTTTTTGCGGTAGTGTTTTTGGAATAATATTATTGTATATCAAATAATTGGTTATACTTATATGATTTTAAAAAATATCATTCTGGATCATTTTAATCCAAAAAGATTAATTGTAGTCAAGTTAAATGTATTAAATTTAGTAATAACAACAAATATATTTTATGTTCTACAGGAGATGGTACAATACTTATTTTAGATGCTTATTTATTGGATACAGTATATAATTTAATTTATAAATAGATTTGTGAATTAAGTGATTTTAGCAATTAAGGATCTATGATAGAAGCTGGTTTTACTCCTGATTGTAATTATGTAATAAGTGGAAGTGAAACAGGTACTATACATATTTGGAGTCTTCCACTTGGAACTTAAATAGCTAGATTAGAAGGGCATTAAAAAAGATGTAAAGTTGTTAAATTCTGTCCTACACATTTTTTAATGGCTAGTGGTTGTAGAAATTTAGTACTTTGGATTCCAGATTAATTTTCAATTGATAGCATGAATAATAATAATAGTAAAAGAAGTTTAATGAGCATTTGAATTTAATTTATGTATTTTATCTATATATTTAAATAATATTTATAATATAAAATGTAATAGTATAGTAGCATAGAAGTAAATTAATTGTTTACAATTTTATCTAGTAATTTGATGAATTGATGTCTAGCAAATTTTATATTGAAGAGGTTTTCGATGAAATGTAAAATGATAAAGTGGACATACCAAATACAGATAAGAACAAAATCTTGTTAACACTTGTAATGTATATCACTATATAAAAAGGAAGAAAATCTTAAAGAGAAGAATGATTTCATACTTTCAGAAGATTATAATTAGTATCAATAATTACTTGTTATTTCATTGATTACAATCAATTTTTCTAGTGATGATCCTTTTTTTAGACATATTACTATGGTTGTAAAAGCTATCAAGAAAGCTATTAAGAAAAGGCTTACTCAAGACATTAATTACTTTTAATCAGTCTAAGAATATAAAGTAAGATTTATATTTTTTAATAGAGAATTAATAATCAAGTCTCTTTAAAATCTTTTATTAAGATATAAATATTGGTTTCATAACATCCACATTATAAATAAAGTCTACAGCATTCATATTTATCAATAAAGCATTAGTTGATACTTTTATTAATAAGAAAATATCAATTGAACAAAAAAATGAGCGAGCTAGATTGACTCTTTCTTTTTTCAATATAAACATTTAAAAAGAATTAAATGTGTAATAAGATTTTAAAAACTAATTTTTAAGAAATAATAAATTCAAAAATGAGTTTATTGTCTTAAATGAAGAATTTGATCAATAGAAATAAAGTACAACTTATCATGTCTATAAGCCAATGGATGATTAAATTTATTTTGTTAAAAGAGTAAAAAACAACCTAATTATAGATTTAATTGTAAAACATACCTATTAATGTTACATTTCAAGATATATTTAATACAAAAAGTTCTAATCAAGATTACTTAACAATTCAAGAAGCACGTATTCTTTTATGTATTTCACATCCAAACATTATCAGACATTATGACTGGTGGCTTGAATCAAAAAATTAACAATTATTCCTCTATACTCAAATTGAATATTGTATTTATCCAGGATATATCTCATAAACTAAAAATCTATTAAGTTATTCATATTTTTATTTGAATCCTATGCCATTAGAATAGAAAAGTAAATTAATAATAGAAATAATCTCTTAAATTATAAGTGGTTTAGAATATTTACAACAAAAATAAATTATTCATGGAGATCTTAAACCAGAAAGTATTATGGTAACTAAAAGTATAACTGGAGATATTTAAGTAAATCTATTATAATATAAATGAGGTAATATTGGCAGATTTGAATCATTCATACTCTTATTTTGAAGATATGCAAAAATAATTCAAATAAGATTAAGCTTAATATAAATAATAGAGTCTTTAAGCTTTAGGTGTATTGCTAATGCATCTTATTCTCACATTTCCTGGTGAACCAACATTAAGAAATAATTATGTAACCAAATTTTCAAATTACGATATTGAGGATTCTTTAAGTGAATTTGATAAATGGGCTTAAAAATCTGTAAAAAATAGACATAAAGAATTTTCTTTTTTATTATATAAAAATTTTATGGTTTTAGCAAAATCACTATTAAAGAAACAGTAATTTCATGAATTGCATGAAGTAAGAACTTTTATTTAAAATAATAAATAATTTGATCATCTATTAGTTTGATTTATTTTATAGTTTTTTTTATAAAAATAAATAAATAATAATGTAAAAGAGATAGTCTCATAACAAAATACCATCAGAAGTTGTATAATCTAATAACTATTACTTTATGCCAAAATCACTTCGGTATTTAATTGTTCTAATAAATTAAAGATCATCATAGACTTCTGCTGATAATTTAGAGATCAAAAAGGTTTAATCCACAACTAATGTAGATTAATTTGAACCACTCTATAATCCTGAAAAATTATTAATGAATACACATTAATAAAATAAAGTTTAATAATCCAATTAGGAATTATAATAAGCATTACACTATTCTGAATAAAACAATCAATATCTTTCTCGTTATCATTAATAATTACTATAGAATAATGTGGATCTCTAAAGTCTTTATAATAAATCAGAAATGGAAAATAAAAAATTATTAAATGAATTAAAATTATTGTAAAATAGAATTTCACTAAGAGAAAATGAATTAAAGTAAGCTTAAGAAAATGGAGTTGAATATATTAAGGATATAGCATAATTAAAGATTTAGATATAAAAAGTATTTTATTTGTGTTTATAAAAAGCTTAATTCTACATTAAATAAATTGACTGAAGAAAATGAATAATTTAAAGAATAATTAAATGTAACAGGAACTTAGACTTTATTATTAGAAAAAGGATTATCTAGTAGAAGAGATCTTAATTAATAAAATGAATTTAATTTTAGTGAATCAAGATAATCTGAAAATTCTCGATAATAATAATCTTAAAAAGATTCAAATATATAAATTAATTCTGTAATAACTCATGATAATATTTCAAACTATTAAAATTAAATACTACAATATTAAAAAGAATTAACTGAAAAAAATCTATTAATAGCCAGTTTATAATAATAAGTTAAAAATTTAACTGAGTTTTAAAGATAGTTAATGACTAAATCACCTAAAAAATTATAAAATAAAGGAATAAAAAGTTAAATTTAATCAAGTCCTTAATAAACACCTATATAAACATTACGTAATAATAATGATAGTTAAATAATGAGTAATAAAAATCTTCTACAATTAATTGATGAATAATATAAACCTAATTTTCAACTACATAGAACAAGATAATCGGATGAATTTGATGTAAAATAAACATTTATCATAATCAGGTTGCACCAAGTATCAAATCATCAATAACGAATTCAAAGAGTAAATAAGAATTGTAATAGATTTATAAGAAAATTAATTAATCTACCATATATACTGCAGGTTTATATTCAAGTTTGTTAGATTATTAATATCTATCTAATGTAATTATATTAATTTATATTTTTAGATTAAATTATTGAATTCTTCATGTACAAAAGATACATTATAACATTGAAGATCTCCTAAAATATTTTAATCTATAAAATTTATTAGTTATTAAATAATTTAATTACTACTTTATAATTCTATCAATATTAGATAAATTCTATTTATTTATTCTCTAAAACCAAAGATTAAAGTAAAATCTCTATTATTAAATATTTATTATATATATTTATATAAATAATAATATATTTGTTATTTTATATGTTAAATATGATCTTAATATTAGATTCTAAATTAATCTATAAATTTTTATTAATATTCATTAAAATTTTTGTTTATTAGACTCTAGAAATTGAAGTTTATTATAATTACATTTATTTATATTAATAAAATAAATTAAATGGATAGAAGTGATGAATAAGAAGAAAGTATGATTGAAGTTTAGCCTTAATAGTCTCAGGCTATAGAAGAAATAAAATTAGATAACAAAGAAGCAACAACAATAAAATAGTTAAAATAGATTTTAGAAGAATCAGATATTGATTGGGAAAGAGTAGATATATTAATTTATAAATAAGATTAAAAATATATAAGGAATGTATTTAATAATGCTTGCTTTACAAAATATATTTTCACTTTGGATATTATTATTGCTTTACCTCTTGAATTTTGGAAAGAACATAGCAGATTTAATTAGATATCCTTTTGACATTTTATTTATCTTCCTTTATTTATATTGCCTTGTGTAAATTCAATATAAATAGGAAGATTGGAAAGTTCCACCATTTAATTATTTATTATACGTATTTATTGATATGCTATCAAAGTTAATAGATGATTCATTCAGTTACTAGAACATTTTTATCAATATATGTAATATTTAGATTTCCATATATTCATCTTGAAATAGTGTATATTATGTTAACATTTGATTTTATTATTGTCTACTTATTATTTTAAATAGATAAAAAAAATAAAATTCAATGTTTTTTAGCTAAGGATTATTGGTGGAGGTAAGAAATTATTATTATTTAAGAGCTTTGATAATATTTATGATATAAGAGATGTTGGTTAATACAGTTTATGCTGTTTATTCTTGGTTTGAAGTGTTTACTTGGTTTTTGGTTTATTTTATCATTTTATGTTATGTTTTATGGGAATGTTAGATGATTAGATACAGATAACACATCATATTTCACTTTAATGCATTTTATTTAGGGTAAGCCTATTTAGATAGTGATATATTATTTCCATGTTCCTTATTAAAATTATTTAAGCATTGAATAATTTATAATTAATATTATATANTCTTCATGTACAAAAGATACATTATAACATTGAAGATCTCCTAAAATATTTTAATCTATAAAATTTATTAGTTATTAAATAATTTAATTACTACTTTATAATTCTATCAATATTAGATAAATTCTATTTATTTATTCTCTAAAACCAAAGATTAAAGTAAAATCTCTATTATTAAATATTTATTATATATATTTATATAAATAATAATATATTTGTTATTTTATATGTTAAATATGATCTTAATATTAGATTCTAAATTAATCTATAAATTTTTATTAATATTCATTAAAATTTTTGTTTATTAGACTCTAGAAATTGAAGTTTATTATAATTACATTTATTTATATTAATAAAATAAATTAAATGGATAGAAGTGATGAATAAGAAGAAAGTATGATTGAAGTTTAGCCTTAATAGTCTCAGGCTATAGAAGAAATAAAATTAGATAACAAAGAAGCAACAACAATAAAATAGTTAAAATAGATTTTAGAAGAATCAGATATTGATTGGGAAAGAGTAGATATATTAATTTATAAATAAGATTAAAAATATATAAGGAATGTATTTAATAATGCTTGCTTTACAAAATATATTTTCACTTTGGATATTATTATTGCTTTACCTCTTGAATTTTGGAAAGAACATAGCAGATTTAATTAGATATCCTTTTGACATTTTATTTATCTTCCTTTATTTATATTGCCTTGTGTAAATTCAATATAAATAGGAAGATTGGAAAGTTCCACCATTTAATTATTTATTATACGTATTTATTGATATGCTATCAAAGTTAATAGATGATTCATTCAGTTACTAGAACATTTTTATCAATATATGTAATATTTAGATTTCCATATATTCATCTTGAAATAGTGTATATTATGTTAACATTTGATTTTATTATTGTCTACTTATTATTTTAAATAGATAAAAAAAATAAAATTCAATGTTTTTTAGCTAAGGATTATTGGTGGAGGTAAGAAATTATTATTATTTAAGAGCTTTGATAATATTTATGATATAAGAGATGTTGGTTAATACAGTTTATGCTGTTTATTCTTGGTTTGAAGTGTTTACTTGGTTTTTGGTTTATTTTATCATTTTATGTTATGTTTTATGGGAATGTTAGATGATTAGATACAGATAACACATCATATTTCACTTTAATGCATTTTATTTAGGGTAAGCCTATTTAGATAGTGATATATTATTTCCATGTTCCTTATTAAAATTATTTAAGCATTGAATAATTTATAATTAATATTATATATTATATCAATTTCTCTCAATCTCAATTTTTAGAGATCTTTTTAAATTATATGCTTTTGATTTTTAATAATTATTTGGATCTTAGGAGAATTATATTTATAATATCAACCAAAATTATCAATTTAATAAAATACTATAATTTAGATATGAATTTTAATTCATTTCTATAGGAACTATTATAAAGATCTTATGAAGTAATATTATATTATCATCATATTTTATTAATTTATAGAATCTTAAATTGAGTAATTTCTTTTAGTAATTATTCAGTAAAATTAATAGATTATAAAGGTAATTGGCTCATTAATATGATATAAATTTAATTATAAAATGAAATTTTATTATCTCTTTATTTTCTTTAATTATTGAGAATATTCATTCTAAATGCTTTTGCGTTTTATGGAATGAAATTTAATTTATTATATTTTTTAATAAATGACCAGGGTTATCATCTAAAGTGATGTAAAATTAAGAAATTTCTATTTAATAGAGTTATTTACTTAATTATAGAGATAGAATAGGTTGGATTATATATATATATAGATATCTAATTAATTTAAAATTATTATTACCTAGGTTTCTATTTATTAAAATATAGGATATTCAAATGACTAAATCGCTTTATATGTATAATCTTTCATTTGTAAAAAGCTAAATATTTGATTATATGGTTATAATATAATTTTTATTTATTCATTTCTTCCTTTTTATAAAATATGATTAATTATGTGTTGAAACATTAATCAGAAGTAATTCATAGATATATTACAAGAATTATTTTGTAATGAATCATTAAGTTCTGAGTTCTGTTGTCTTCATTACTATTTAAATTTTTTTATAATAGTGCTTGTCTGATTTATCCAGTTTTAAGTTTTAGTTTAAAAAGTAATAAATCTCAATAATTAAATCAAAAATGGGTTGTATAAGCACAAAATAAAAAATGGCAATCTAAACAGAATCTTAAAAGTGCTAAATTGAACAGAAATTTAGGATGAAGAAGAATTTTTTTTATAGATATTCATTTAAGCTAGAAGATATTTCTTAAAGTACACTATTGATGAGAAGAAATATAAAAAGTAAAGGAATATATGGAAATACTACACAACCTATTACAAATTAAATGATTTCTCTTTAATGATAAAGAGTGATTATGTTTATTATTATTATATATCACAATCCTGAATTAAGACCTTATTTTCATTTTCATCTTTAGCCATAAAAGAATCATTATTTTTAATTTATTTCAAATAAATAACTTTGATGTATTTTTCAATGCTAAAATGTATTAAGTATGAGTTAATTTACTTTTGGAATAGAAAAAATAAAGAAACATTAACGATAAATTAAATGTCATTTGTTATCATAATTCAATCAAATAAATATTTCAAAAAGTCATTAAATTCATTGAATCCAATTACGTTTATACAAATTTTACATTCATAATGATTAGAGTTATTTATTTAAGACTTATAAGAAATGAAAATTAATAAATTATGTTAAGCATGAATTAAAATTTATTAAATAATTATAATACCAGTTATTAAGCTTCTTAATTATTTTCCTTTATTAATATAAACCTAGGTTTCTAATTAATATTCTTATTATAAAATTTTTTAAATTATATCAAAGTAATTCATAATAAATTTAACACTTTTAATCTTAATAAATTAAATTCAAGTATGTTCTTGTAAATGGTTTACTAATTATAATTTTAATTATGTAGAAACTTAAATAAATACTTAAATCATAAATATTATATTAAAAATAAAACAAGCATAGATCAAATTTTTTATATAATATAAATTAAAACTATATAAATGTACCGTTTTTGTGTGATAATTTAATAAAATGAAGGTTTTTGCTATAATGGCTTTGTTGCTAATAGCAGCATACTCTCAAACAAATGAAATAGACGTTGTATTGAAGATGCTTGCTGATTTAAAAAATGGTACAATCAAGCAATTGTAAGAATTGGAAAGTGATTGGGCAACCACATAATATGTAATGTGTATAATATGACTTTCGATCAGCAAAAACAAGACATTGTTAATGATTTATAGCGTTCAGCATCAACTTAAAGAGGTGAATGCAATAGAAGAGATTAAGAATGGGCAAATAAAGAACGTGACATTAGAATAACACTTAGCTATATTAATTGGTTAGAGAAAAGAATTAAAGAGAATAATGAAAGACTTTAAAGATTAGATGTGAACAGATGTGAATCAAATGCTAATTTCATTAATGATATAAAGAATTCAAAGAAAACACTTAATTTAATTGCTTTCCTTAGAAGAGCTGTGAAAAATGCAAAAGAAGTACATTATTATCCAATATAAGACTGATTTACCCACATTATTATAATCTGCTTAATTCATTCAACTCAAATCCTTCTTGGCTGAAGATGGAGAAGAACCAGAAGTGACATCTGATGATAATGAGCCTCCTCATGTTTATGATGAAGTAACTGAGACTCCTGAAGAAACATCAGTGACTGAAGATGTAGAATAAGAAGTAGAAACTTCAGCTGCTCCAGAAGAAGGAATAGAAGCAGCTGATCATGAAATAGAAGAAGCATAATAAGTAGATCAAACAGAATAACCAGTACCTGAACATCCTTTAGAAGCTGAAGAAAAGGCTACTAATGAATAATTAGCAAAGGAAGCAGCAGCATTTAATAAAATAATTGAAAAGGGATAAAAGGCCCCTGCTTAGGGTGGATCTGGAAAAGATTATTCATAATTCACAGTTGCATAATAAGAGTTATTAAACTTTTTGGATATCTTAGAAGATTAAGTTAGAGGATCATTTGGAAAAAAACAAGATAATCAAGTCAATTCAGCTATGGGATATAGTGATTTTAAAGGTTTGATTACAAAAGAAAATGAAACATTTAGAGGACATTTAGCTGCTGAAGATGTTAATTTGGTATACAATTCAAATTATTATAAAATAGGAAAAATTATAGAACCAATTGATCACTATTTTATAAGCTACAGCTGCCTGCAAAGATAGATTAAAGAAAATCTAAAATTCTATTGATTTGGCTAATGAAGTATTTGTACCATAAATACAATTAGGATTTGGCTAATGCTGAAGCACATTTCAAATCAGTTAGTGAAACTCTTCAAGAGGAATAAAACACTTTTGATGATGTTTATAGAATTTACTCAAGCCAAGTAGGTTCTCAAAGTACCTCATATAAGAGAGATGTTTAATCCAAAATTGCAAATTGATTATGTAAAATCAACATAAAATAAAATCATTTTATAAAACTCTATAAAAAAATTACTAAATCATTCCTTTTAAATATTGCCTCTATAATTTTCCCCAAAAATATCTAATTAAAGGCCCTCACTTCTATAAATTATAGGATTTTTTCTGTCTTTAATCCCTGCTAAAATTGAACCCACAAAGAAAAATCCTATTATTCCAAAAATCAAATAAATAACAACTAAAAGTCCTCTCTAATATCACTGATTGTTAATAATTTATATATAAATTTTGCTAAACACAATTGACTAAGAATGCATCTTAATTTTTTTCTAAATCTTCATTAAAATTGATATCTTCCTAAGATTTATAAATTAAGTTCTGAGACATAATTTAGTTTATGAAATTCTTTAAATGGCTATAGGGAAAAAAGGAAGCCCAACTCTCTTTAAAGAAAGAGTTAAAATAGTTAAGAAATATGGATAATTTTTAATAATATCAAATATCTTGAATTAAAATTATTAAATATTCGTAACAATATTTTAATTACAGCATGAAAGTACATAATTAAACTTATTAAACCTTTCTAATCGAATCTTAAAATAATGGATAAATGATACTACTATCAAAACTAAACAACAAAAATTATTTGGCACAAACAATTATAATAATCTATTTCTAAATATCTTTCTTAAAAAAAGAGAAGTTTTTATAATAAATGATAAAGGTAAAGAAATTTAGTACTTTAAACATAAGTAAATTGAATTTTAATATTAATTAACTATTATTTAATGATAATGATATCATAAAATAAATCCTTTTGAAAATGAAGGATGCAAGGAATCAATTAATAGTATATCATGAGATCTATGTATAATAAAGTAATGGAAATTTATACAAAAGAAGTTTTTGAGGTATTATTTAAAATCTAATTTCAAGCTGAAGATATCCTATGAAAAATCTTGGTAAATTAAAAGATATGGTGCTTCTATTTATATAAAATTTATAAATTGAGAAAACCACCAATGGTAACTACCCTTAACTAAGAATTTATAATTTACTAAAAAAAAGAATAAAAAACAGATGAATTTACTGATGATGACCTAGATGATGAATAGTATCAATTAATAGTAAATAAGAAGTTAAAATAAAAATTACCTGATGAAATTAAATATTATTCTTTTGAATAAGAGAAGTGAATAGTTGAAGATTGCTTATAAATTAATCTAAAAACTTATTAATAAGGAAGATTTGATGTTATTGATTCTGCTTAGAGGATTTTAAATCAAAAGGAAGATTATAAAATATAACGTGAATTAGAAGAATAAAAGATAAGATTATAACTATTAATAATCAAAAAAATGCTATGTAATGAAAAGTCAGACAAAAAAAAAGTGATACTATTGTATATAGATAAATTTCCATTATTGGTAGATTAAACACATATTTTTCTCTAAATTAATTTTTAACATATATGAATAAGAATCAAATTCAAAATACTAATACTCGTAAGCCATCTAATAGTTATTTAAAAACAGAGTTCAGTTGTTCATCACAGACTAAAGATTTGAGATATACAACAGACCCTTCCCCTAATAGAGGAAATAAAGAAAATGTTATTAAACCATCTTATCTTAAAGCAACTCTCCAAAATCATTTAATCAAATAAGATAGAAATATAACTCCAAATGTTGCCAAAGGTAGTGTTATAAGTTTGTTTCTTAAATAAAAATAAGAAGAGTAGCAGACTGAAATAAAATTGAATTCTTGCTAAACGCATAAAAAGAGATTGAAATATGAAATCAATTAATAATCAATGTGTAGTAGATGTGCAATTGATTATGCAATCTAATTTGGAGTGCCTATTCGTTATAATGATTTAGATAGAAAAATGCTAACATTTGGTTAAGATGAAGAACATGAAGAATTTCAATCATTTACATAAAATACATCAAAAGAACTTTAATATATATAAAATATATAAACATAATCTGATGGGATAATTAAAAAGAAGGAGTTAAAAGATTTTATTGTAAAGGTAGGAGATATTATCAGTTAGAATATGTAATTTCTAAAAGTAATACAACAATAATCTCTCACTTTAGATAATCCAAAATAATAAATTAATAAAATATTAGATGAATTATAAATAATGAGTAAGGCCCTTCTTAATGATTTATTTGATAAATAATAAACTAAAAGTCAAGGTTCTTTAAGTATTTCTAATGATCTTCCTTAATAGATTAATCTTAATAGTTTTAAATCAGTTGTTACTTAATAAATAAATGATCTATAAAATATTAAAAAGGATATTATGGAGAATGTTGATAATATCATAACTTAAATGGATGTTGCTCCTTTTAAAATTATAATTAATAAATATAGTGAGAAGTTAAAATCATTTGAGATTACTTTATTTGAGATATAAGAATAATGTATTATAATATTTATATAAAATAGATAAATAACTCCCCCAATAATGTGAGTAAAATAGTTTTACAAAAAAAATGAGAGATTTGAATTTTAAGAAAAAATTATCTAAATTATTTAATGATTTACTTGAAAATTCAGTATAAAAACCAAACTAATTATAAGATTAAGGTAATTAATTTAGTTTTAATATACTAGTTAATAATAATACAAAGTTTATTTAATTGTTATAAAAAGTTAATAATAATTAGAATACTAATACAATTTTCTATTCATCTATTTTAAAAGTATTAAAAATGATTTAATAAAGGATATAAATTCTGATGAAAAACCCAAATAAATAAAAACTAGATATAAACCTTCTGAGTGATTTAGTTTATGATATAAACTAATATAAAAATTTCAAAATTTTATTATTGAATTTTTAAGCATAAATCAAAATCTTTCATTTTAATTTAATAAGCAAAATTGATCTAATATATTCCAACATCTCCAATTCTAAACCAGATACAAAAGCACTATGAGATCTATGAATATTAGATATAAATTAATTACTATTAAGATTACTTTTTATTAACTCCTTTTAAATTTAATACTTAAAAAGCAGAATTTTTATTAATAGACATCGTAATTACAGGCATTTATGTATCTATATCTAAAGTTGGATCAAAAAATGGATTTGAATTATTATTCAAAGTTGATTCATTACATTAAGTATCAATAACTTTTTTGAATATACCCAAAAATTCAGATATTTCTGATTAAATTCCATGCTTTATATAATAAACTGAACCATTTATTTTAAGTACTAATCTAGCTTCTTCACAATTCATAATTTTTTTTAATACTCTTTCTGTAATAGAAATGATTTTCCATGGATCTTCAATTTATACAATATCTAAAAAGTATTTAATTACATGTCGCAATTTATTTTAAGTAGATTCTACTTAATTTTAATTTAGAGAATGATTTAAAACAGTTTTACTAAAATTACATATATATTTTAGATATGCTGAATCTTCATTAGTAAATACTCCTTAATTTTTATTTAAACATTGAAGTACACCTAAACATTAATTATTATCCCCTATTATTGGAGCTGCTAAAATAGATTAAGTTTTAAAATGATTTATAAGATCACTTTCTCTATTAAATCTATCATCTGCATATGCATTAGGTATGTTGACAGACTCTTTTCTAAATGCAACAAAACCAGCTACACCTTTATCAATTGGCATTCGTATTATACTATTTAATCCTTGAGCAACTCTTGACCATATTTCACCTTTAGTTTCATCCACTATATAACAGGTGGCTCTTTCACAACTAAAGACATGATTTTTATAAAAACTTCATTAATTGTTAAGTTTGATCTACAATACAATTAATTGCATCATTAAGTTGAGCTTACTGATTCATTTAATAGGATGCTTTAATAATCTTTTTAAATTTCAGGATAGCTTCAAACATTTCCTTTAAAAAGTTTTGCAACTTCAATATATGATCATGTATTTAAAGTAACTTTTTAATATCTAATAAGAAATTTATTAAATACTTTATTCTTCTGCTATTTATACAAATGTGTCTTCATCAAGTTATCTAACAAACTTAATATTTGGATCATTTTCAAAATACGAAATAGCTTCTTCATCTGATATATTAATTTCTAAGACTTAATTCAATCGAAAATACTCCTCTCCTACATATTACAGTCTACTTGTTTAAGTAAAGTAAGGCATTGAGTTTTTTCTAGAATGAAATTGTTATGATTAGCGTTTTGATGTTGAATTAGATTTTTAAGGACTAACAATTTATTTAGTTTTATAGAGTTATCGTTCTTCAAATATTACTTCATTTCTTTTATTAAGTGTAGTTTATAAATACTAATTTAAGGAGTTTAATCTAAGACAATAAGAATTATTAATACTTTTCATTTTATTTGGAGACCATTTTTAATTGATGTTCGAGTTCTTGATTACGATTAATTTGAGATTCTTCAAATTGAGAGAGAGTTTTCAATTTGAATTTTCTATTAGATGATGGAAATCGACTAGGTACTGAATACTCTTTTTATCCTGACATATTAAATATTTTTATAAATTCATATTTAGAAATACTATTCAACTGCACGATCTATATTTAATATCTCTTTTTCAATGTTTTTTAAATACTTTAAGATTTCAGAATACTAATTAATGATAAATTAAATTAAATACATTTGTTTTTTAAGCCTAAGTACTTGCATATTTCATTCCTATTAAATTAATAATCTTTATTTAGTTAATTATTTTTTCATAGATTTTGTTAAATTATTCATCACCTTAATATAATGAATTTTACAGCAATACTTTAGTATAAATATTTTTAAGTTCATTAAAATTACATGATTATTGAAAAACACAAAAAAAATCTATTGCTTATTCTTATAATCCAGAAATCCATTCAGTTTCATCAAAATTTTATTCTAATGAATTTTCATTATTTAAATCTTAATCCTTTTATTTATTTTTAAAACTCTAACAAAGTTTTTTACCATCAAATAATGTAATCTTAATATCAGGTATAAGATTTTAATCCCAAATTGCTACAAATTTTTATTTATCATCAAATTCATCTTATGGAAACTTTTCTCCAAGCATATGCGATGAAAATACTATCACATTTTTATAACGTTTAGCCAATTATTCTTAGTTTTCCTTACTTGTATTCTAAAATAAATTTATTCCATCTTTTATCAAATAATTCTTTTTAAATATTATAATTTATTAATCTTAAACTATAAAACTTTATTTCTCATTCTCACCTTATACATTTATAAAAACTTCATCTGGATTCAATAATGGATCATATACTCCCATTAAATAAGCACCTTTTTTTATAGGTAATAAAAATTCCTATTTTCTTTCATATTATTTTAAAGTTCTCAAATAGAAAGGATCTTATGTAGGATCATTTTATTAACTTTTTGATTTTATTAACATATGATAATATTTCTAAAATGTTTTAAAAACTTTTCTTTAATTATTTTCAAGACTTATTATATTTAAAATCTAAAATAATCTTAAAACACATGGTTTAAAATCAGGCACTCCTAATATTTGTATTTAATCAGCCTATTTCTTATCCACTCTTGTTTTTTATGCTATACCTCCCAATTATTCATTTGTTGGAGAATATTTTTCTATCATATTTTCATATAATCTAATCAAACCTTATTTATTTTGATTGACCATATTAGTTAATATTCCTTTATAATTTTAATACCTTATAATAAAACAACAATAATCTTTATTCTATCCTTCAAATGCAATTTCATTTATCATTTTCATAACATCATTTGATGCTTTTCCTTAAGGCATGAGTATTTTATAATTATAATGATTTTCTGATTTGTTTTACCTATTTTTTTATTTAGTATCAGGTTTCATATTAATCAATCTAAATTAAAATTTTGAATCTTTTTAAATCTCAGATTCAAATCTTATGTCTAATAATTTATCTTCTATTTAACTCAATGTTATTGATGAATTCATTTAATTTAAATGTTCATTAAATATTTTCTGAATTTAAGAACACTTTACTATTCTTTAATTATTTTTATATGATTTTATTAACTATTAAAACATATACTAATATGTAGTTTAGAAATATATAGAATTTATAGCATAAAATTCAGCTTTTCTAAGTGATCTACAATCATATCCAAAAAAATTGTATTTTCTATCTAAAATCTAAATTTTCTCTTTTAATAATTCTCTAAAATAACCTGAAAATAAAAAATGTTTTTAATGATGTCTATCAAACTAATTTTATCTCAACATTTCAAAATTTTCATCTCTAATTCTAATCTTAATTATTTCTTCTTAAAGACCATTTTATTTAAATTATGCTTTACCTTTTATTAACTTTTTCGAACAAATTTCTAAATCATATAAAGGAAGGTACTCAAATATTGAATAATTAGGAAGAATACCAGAAGGTGTAAGATCTGCTAATAGAATTTCATCTAATTTATCATCAGTATGTTTTTCAGCATTTTTTTTAATTCTAATATTTAACATTTAATTTACATATCTAAAAATTTTTCATTTTAAATAGTTTCTTTATCCTTTTTTTCTTATTTCCTTTATTTTAAAAACTTTATTTAATATGCTATATTTAATGGATGTATTTCTTTAACTTTTTCTATGAAATTTTGAAAATTAAAGCTTGATAAAATGATTTTTTATCTACCAAAAGCAGCAGATAGTAACATCCAATTTAAGCAAAGTTTTACTTAAAAAATATAATCAATTTTTGTATCTTCTGAAATTGTCTTCTATGATATATGTTAATCTCCCATAAATTTCTCCAAGTATCCTTATTTTTCAATATCTTAACAAAAATTAAAAAAATTTTCATTTTATGTTTGATTATAATTCACTGTGAATTTTAAATAAGATTAATGTCTTATAATTCCTGCTAATATAATATTATCTATTTCATTTTATAAGAAATTTTAACATCTCCAATATTTTATATCCCTTTGATTCTTGTATTTTTCAAAATCATAATCTTCTTGTATATAACATTTAGGGGTTTCAATAACTTTAACATAAAAATGAATTTGATTTTAATCTTTAGATTTATCAACAATAACACCTCCATTTGAGTATGTTGTATTATATTCTACCTCTTTAACATTTCCATCTTTTTTAGTTTGAAATTAAATTAAGCAATTAATTCTTCTTGTTCTATCGAAAATCAAACTAAAATATACTCTAACTTGAGTATTTTAAAGTTCTAAATTAATATCTTCCATTGAAAAAGAATGTTCTTGATAATATTTCAAGACTTAAAAAGTCGACCAATATTAAAAAAAAACCTTATTTAAAATTCCAAATGAAAACTCTATTCCAGGTATTGATATAAAATTGTCTTTTGTAACCTATAAATTACGTGTCCATTGTGATCCTTTAAGTAGATATTCCTTACCAAATAGAGTTATTTGTTTCTGATTTTTATCATCTTCATAATGTCTGAGTTTTTAAATATCCTATCCATGAAAATATATATAACATTGTGCAGCAGTTTAAGAAACTTTTTATAACTTTTATGTTCTAATTGTTGGGTGCCAATTTGGAACTCCAAATAAAACTTATTAAGGTTTTATTAGAACATCTTAAATCATTTCACAATAATCTAATTGCTTACCTAGAATGAATTTGGATTCATTATGTAGTTTAGGTTCAATCTTTTATATAAATTATACAATAGAATTTTCAGAAATTGATGATTAAATATCTGAGCTCCAAAATTGAGATTTCTTTATTAAATTCTCAAGATCCATATCCATAGGATCTGGCTTTAATTTTATGCAATGAATATTCAAATTAATTTCGTTCTTCTTTAACCAATTCTTTAATTCTTAATAAATATCTGATGCACTTTTTTTAGGAGGCTGTGAAATTATTTTAATATGAATTTACATAAATTAATTAATAATCATTATATCCTCTATTAAATTAATTTTGTGTACTTAATCAAATTACTTCGAAGTTTATCTTATAATATAAATGAAAGTATTTTGTTTTCAACCTAATACTCTTTTTCTAAATCAATATCCAAGTAATTGACATTGGCAATTCCAAAATTATTTGAACTTTTAACAACTTTACCAATTTCTGATTATCCATTGGTAATTATCAAATCTTCTAAATTAGCAGTATTATCATTAGAGACAATTTTAAAAGGTAAGAGTCTTTTTCTAATGACACCTGTATGATATGATCTAGCTGTTAATTCTTAACCCACATAGCAACCTTTATTTAAATTAATAGAATTCCAGAAATCAAAATTAACTTAGAATGGTATTTTATTTACAACCTCTTTTCCTTCAAAGATAGCTTCTGTCAATCTTGAGATATCGAAATGCTCTTTTTTTTCAACTTTAATTTCATCTTCTTTAATATCTGGTTAATCATTAGTAACCATTCTGATTCCAATAGAGGAAGATCTTGGGTCAACTGCAACAATGTTTCTATAATCACTTTCTTCAGATAGATCATTTTCTGGATCGATAATAGGTTCTCCTTCTTAATTATTTAATTTGACTTCAGATCCCTTAAGATAAGGAATAGATGGATTACATAAACTTAGAAGATATACAATTGATCTTCATAATCTGTTATAGAGACCTTTTTTCTAATCAAGAATTTCTTGATATGATTGACTAAAGTGCTTTTAAGGTCTTTATCTATGTCAATCCATATTTCATCATTACAATATTACCATTAACCATTCTATTGACTAATATAAGAATTTCTTACATTTATGGTCTATGCAAGATAGCTTCACTTATGATTCTGCCATTTGTATTAAGAAATAATGTACTTTGAGATTACTGAATTTAACGAAGATCATTGGTAGTTATTCCCTATAAGATTTCACAAGCATCTCTTCCTTTAATAGAAAGAATGGTTCGATTTTCAAGATGTACAAAATGACTTAATTTCTTTAACATTAAATATTAATATATATATAAATAAATAGTATATGTAAATAGAGTGAAAGATTGTTATGTTGTAGTTATATATGTAAATTCTTGGAGTTTTATTTAATTTAATGAATATTTGGAATAAAAATGAAATCATAACTCCAATTTCAGAGTATCAATTAATGAAAGTAATTTTGTTGAGTATCAATAAGTCATATTAAAAGCATCTCCATTAGATAATAAAAATCAAGGCAACTCCAGTTCAAGTTGATTAACCATATATGAGGAAAAAAGAAGTATGTAGTTTAAAAAAAGTACGGGAAGACCCAACAATCAAGAAGGCTTTAGTATCAAGGATTCTAGAAATCAATCATTGTCCATCCTATTATGGGAAATTGGATACATCAGATATTCCACGTCCATCTAATTTAGGATAGAAAATAATTGATATGAAGAGATTGATTGAAGATAATGAAGTATATTAGTAAGAAGACAGATTAGTCCATTGAAAGACGACTTAGATAAACTAGTTCAGTCATTTCCTTTGATAAGATTAAAAAAGAGTATAAATAAAGCAAGAAATATCTGAAGAACATCACTTAGAATTCAAGAAGAATTTATAATTGCTTTTTACCCTAAAATTTTAGATCAGAAACTCCTGTTCAATCAAGAACAGTTGACATAAGTATAAAAAAACACAATAAAAGTAATTTAATAAATAGATAATTTTTAAAGCACCCTTACCTAAAGTTTGATGCATATTATAAGTATAAGCTAACTCATATTCTCTTTTTTGTCAATTAGGTTATACTCTTTTAACTTTCTAAAGGGTAGATCTTTTAAATCTCTGGTGTTTTCGCTTATAAATTACTAAAATTAGCTAAATTCATCAATTCCTCTTAATTTATATCAATAACTGACAATCTTGAATTGGCTTTTGATTCAACTCTAGATTCTATACGTGAATGATCCATCTCTTTCTCTGAATCCTACATAATCAACTTCATTTCAAATAGAGGTAGATTCTTATCTTTTCTTCTTCTCTTTATTCCTTAATGAGTTTGATATCTTAAATGAGACCAAAGCATTTTTATTTTCTTTTTTAATTCTCCTCTATTAATTAGAAATTTACGAATCCATTAATACTTTTATAAATGTGGATACTTTTTACTGATTATGTCTCTAATTTTATCAATATGACTTTCGAATTTATCTATGTAACCACGAAAAACTTCATAAAGAAGAATCAATAAAAATAATAAATTTAGAATTCCGATAATCGAAAACATTATAAATTACAAATATTCCATATTTTCACTCTGAGAAGCCTTTATTAAAACTCCTAAACAAAGTGATAACACACATACAGCTGAAGACATTTGATCAATATAATTAAGTCTTTTACTTTAATAAGGTTAAAATTCAAAGGATAGAATACCATAAATAAAAACAATCAAAAATACCATAAGACCCTTAATAATAACTGTATCTTCATAATATGTGAGAGCCATTAAAACGAATTATTTTTCAAAAATCTTAACAAATTCCCATAAATAAGCATGTTATGTATATTCATTATAAAAATATCCATATTTTCTACGAGTTTCAATTGTCCTTAAAGTTTGATTATTTCTCCTTATCAAATGCATAAAGATATATGGAAATAAAGCTCCCCAACAAAAGATATTTGGACCAGCAAATATTACCATCCAAAAATAATGAGTACTACTCTCATATAGATACTGTACATCTGATTATACAAATTCTACTCCTCCTAATGTTCGAGATGACAATAAAGCAATAAAACCTCCTATTAATGTTGGTTGCAAGTATATAAACATATAAATGAAAGTAGTATAAATAATATTCATTCTAGCAGGTAACAATGTAGTTATGACTCCTAAGAAATATCCTAAAAAGAAGATTAATAAATATATAAGTGGCATAACTAATGCCCAAATCATTCTAAAATATAAAATTTCAGTAATTGCAATCTCAATTAAGAAACAATCTAAAGAATAAGCCATAGATTGAGTAGGATTAGCTACAATATCTACAGATGAAATTAAATCAGTAGGAATTGATATTCTAAATGTACCTAATGCACTAATAATCTAAAAATAATTAACTACAATCTTTATTAAAATTGATAAATTTGCTTATGTAGTATTCACTCTTACTCCTATTGATTATAACACTTATTCTTTAATAAAGTTTTCAATCATTTAAAAGTTTCCTCTAACTGATAATATCATCTAAAGTAAAGTAAATATACATATTGCTGCAATTGTTAATGAATTATTAGACTTAGTTTATGAACATTATCCACATTTGTATTTTGTGCTTATACTATGTTATTCCCCCCTAACACCATATATATCACATGATTCACATAATGCTCCCATATGTCCAGTGTAACAGGAAGGATTTCCTGGAATCCATCCACCATTGCAATTCTCTTACAAATTATAACAATTCTCTACTTTATCATTATCATATCTCCAATATCCAGAATAAAGTTTTATTCTAACTGGTGTCACTGTTTCCATGGATGAAACATC
The DNA here is from genome assembly GCA_905182975.1 of Paramecium primaurelia. NCBI lineage: Eukaryota > Ciliophora > Oligohymenophorea > Peniculida > Parameciidae > Paramecium > Paramecium primaurelia. The sequence goes on from CAJJDM010000012.1 coordinate 325,100, forward strand.
CATATTTGTACATATAACTTAATTGGTTGTTAAAGCATATTAACCTTTACCACATACTTAACACTTTTATGATGTATATGCTTCTCCCAATTAACAAGGTAATGTTCTTAGATTTAAGTATAATGCATAATTTGTATTAAAAGATTAATATGGATAAGGATCTATGGGTAATTTGATTGTTGAACATTAGAATTATAATTATAAATAGTATTATTCAGGTAAGTAAGGATCAAATGTAATAATTAAATTATCTAAATTGAATGATTCATCATTAAATGAAATGAGTGAAGGTTATGTAAAATTACTAAGAAATTTGAGATTTTTATCAAATTTTTAAGAATCTTATATTCTTCCTGTAATATTACATGTATCTGTTAATGAGGCTGTTAAAATTGGATTGTAATTTTTATCTAAATTGATAATACGAAATATCCAATCATATGGGATTTACTCTTAAGTAGGATGATAATAAAGTTTGTAGGATGAAATACTTTGACCAGAAGGTAAATTTAATGTTAATGAGAGTACATCAATATTAGTATCAAATATTTAAGTTGGTAATATGACACCTTCAATCATAGATATACTTAAATGTTAGGGTATCTCTTCTATTAGACTTCTACCTGTGTTTCTTTAAATAATAACATTCTAATTAGGTAAACTTTATCCATTCATATAGATTCCACCTGCAATATCTGCTTTATTTCCTTATATTGTAACTTCTTCCATATATATTTATTTGTTTGATTAAGAGAATAAAATAGCTCCACCTATACTAGTTGCTGTATTATCATAGAATGTTGAATTCTTAAGAATTAGAGATGTATTTATTACAGTCAATCCAGCTCCAAAATCAGCTTAATTATGTATGAAATTGCTATTTTCTACTACTATTGTGTATATATTTTTGTTTATTACATCAGTAGTAATTTATCCTTTTAAATTAATACATCCATAATAATCAATAATATTATTTAAACAATTAACTTCATTTAACACTATACTTTTATTGGCTTTAGTATTAATGTTATTAATATAAATTAGGCCATAATTACAATGACCACAGATAATATAGCTTATGAGTAATTTATTTATGAAAATTGAATGTGAGTTTATTTAAGAATTTTCATTCATAAAATCAACATCTTATAAATATAGTAATGCTGGATATGAATTTATGTCATTATTAATAATATGTTAGGAGTACATAAATGTCATTAATGAAGTATCTTCATATTCAATATAATAGGTATATAATGTAGTATTGAATTTACTGTATTCAACTGGATTTCTAGATATTATGTTAGTATCAATGTCATATGAAATAGTTCCAAGATTTACTACATAACTACTCATTATTGAATATGTGCATTAATATAATTATTATTATTCTATTTATTCAGCAACTGTTGATGTATCAACTTAATTATTAAATAGTGATTCTACATATTCCAAATATTATTAATCCCATTAAGGATATGGATAAACATTTTATATAATTAATCCAGAGATAGATATATGTCCAACTTAACTATAAAATTCCAAATTTATTAATTTTGATAATGCAATTTATACATTATTAATATTTGTATTAAGAATATTCAATATAATTATATTTTGTAATTTTAAGATTGTAGTAAATGATATATTAGTAAATAGACAATTAATTATTGTAACTGTAGCATAATCAATATAAATTAATTGATTTTGATCATCTACTCTTGCATCATATTCAATTTATGATCTCAGAGTAATTATATTCAATAAATAATTAGCATAATGATTATTATAGATTGTACAATTATCAAATAAGATTGAAGGGATTGTACTTGTAAATGTCTATTACTTGAAATAAAATACTTAAGAATCAAGTGATTGACATTAATGAAAAATTGAATCTTTTATTTTTACTTCTATTTATAATTGTGAACTTAGAATATAAATACCAGCTCCTTAATATGCAATTATTTTATCCATTATCATATTTTAAATAAATAAAAATAATGTAGAAACTTATGTATTAATGTATATACCACAACCTAATGTATCATATTCTAAAGAACAAATTAAATTTTTCATTACAATATCAGACATCTAAATAATTAAATTCTCACTTCCAACTATAAACATTCCTGCTCCATCCAATCCAACTGAATTATTAATTATTAAATTTGATATAGTTATGTTATCACAATCAAAATACATATTTGATCCTAATGATTAAATTTCAAAATAATTTTGGATATTCTATTTTTCTATTTTTGGATCTTATGAAAATAATTAATGTTATTCTAATATATCAGCATAATATATCTAAATTACATTTGTATCTTCCATTTTAACACTATTTAATTGAACACTATCAACTATAAATTTTATTAAACCTAAAATAGACTTTGTTGCTCTATTATCTATAAAGTTGGAATTAATTATAATAACATCAGCCAAAGGTGAATCTATTAATATACAAGTAACCAAATCAACATTGACAGATGGAGGAATTTAATGAAGATGATTTCCAATAAATATTAAATTATTTAAAATTACTTTTTATCTTTGTGTTGAATCTATTACTATAGATGCTATTTTTATTTAAGGATCTAAGATTGCTAAAGTATTATTATAAAATTTAATATTTTCCAATTTAATTAATTCATTACGATAACCAAAAAAAAACTTTGAATTATCCAATTCTGGAATGCTCTCAGTATTTTTAGTCAAGTAATGAAATGATTTAATATATATTAATGAAGAATCAACATTAAATTATTTCTTTATTATACCATTCTATAAATAAACTCCTCTATCAAATTCTTCAATATGTAAACAATAAGTATTATATTCTTTTTCAGAAAAGCAGTTTTCTTGAATAGGCATTTATGTATTTTAATCTCCTGAGTCACATTAAAATTAATTAATCTATACCCAATGTATTTATTTAATTTCTAATCCTGTTACTTTTAAGAGGTTTTTTATAATTAAATTATTAATTTAAACATATCCAACTTCTTTTATTTAAATTAATGGAGTACCACCAATTGATGTTTCTATTTAATCTATAAATAATGAATTAATTTTTATATTAATTACATTATATTTTTGATTGAAAGGTGATTTTATAGTTATTAAAGATTAATAACAAGTATTATTTACAATTTAAACATATGAAAAGTTAGACTAAACCAAAGTATATAATTGTTTCTCATCTATTTCATCACTAGTACCTAATAAACTTGCTCCAATGCCAAATGAATTTTTATAAATTAATGCATTTGAAAATATAAAATGATTAGAAATAATTAAATTAGATTCATATATTAGATTATCTTTAAATTAAAATTGATTTAATTGAAATTTCTCACTATTTGATGTTTTAAAAATAAAAGAATTATTAAAAGTATTATTAATTATCTCTAAACCATTTATAATTGTATAACCTATTAATTCATCATTAGGTTCTAAATCACCAATAAAATAAAATTCTAAAAAAATAGAATTACTTATCTTAATATTATTCATTGTAATATAAGTTTATGGATACATTTCTATTAAGTACATTTTATTTAATTTTAAAGAATTGAAAACAACATTTTTCATTATTATTTATTTTGTTGGAGAGAAAGAAATTACATCATTAATTCCAGTAAAATTATCAAAAGTGACATCTTATATGTCAAGTTTATCTAAATTTTATAGTAGAATTTAAATATCAGTTGGGGAACTCTTTTGAAATAATACATTATTAAGAAACAAATTTGAACATAAATCTAAATTGAAAATGAATTAAGACTCTAATGTATATATTCTTATATTTTGGATTACAATATTAGGATAATTTGATAAGGTAAAATTTCCATTAATATATAAATCTAAAGGATCTGTTGAATAACTCATAATTGTGAATTTGAAATTAGTTAAAGAAAAGATATTTTCATGAAATTGAGTCAAAATTGTTGTAGATTTTGAGAAAGTACATTTATTTTATGTATCTCCTTTAATTTTAAGATTCAAATTAAGGATTTCAAGTGGTAGAGTATTTAAATATTCATAAAATACTAATGTTTCTAAATTAGAAAATTTAATTGTGGCAACATCTTCACTTTTTGTAGTATAAAATGTAGCTAGATCATAATAGTATTTAGAATTTGATGGAGAAATTGTTAATTATTAGAGATAATCATTAATACTACAAAATAAGGTTACATCTATATCAAATTAATGTCTACAAGGCCAATTTGTATTACAACTTATTGGCATGTTTAAATAGGAATTATAATGAATAACAACAGAACTTCCAATTAATGTCTATAGTTTATAACAAGATCTACTATATTTTTATAGGATTTAACTACTTGGATTAAAGTATTTATTAGGAAATTAAGATTATTATCGTTCATTACAAGCTAGACAATAATTTGGACATTCTTAACATTCTGTTAAATCAGAGACTAATGATTTTTAATATATGGGTTCATAACATTATGAACATAAAGCATATTTAGATTTATATAGACAAGATGATTTTTAAGTTACAATTCCAGTAGTAGGTATCATACAATTACTTGTACATCCTAAACATTAATTATTATATAATTAAAATCCATCATCACATTCTGAACAATAGATATTGATAGCACCATCTAAATAATAGATTTTTCTATTCTAAATTATATTTGGAATTTCATTATATAAAGTAAAATTATAAGTTTATGAGTATTACCAACAAGAAGAACAATGATTAGGACATTATATACATTTTCCTGTGAAAAAATCAGGATAATAATTATCTTCACATTTAGTACAATGATAAAATGTTTTAAATTCTGTTATGTATGTTATTCTATATTGATAACAATTGAGACAGAATTTGATTTAAGTAAAACAAAAATCTAATTTGCAAATATTATTATCAAAATCCAATATTTAATTATTTTAACATTACTGACACTAATTATTATTACTTCCATAATAAAGACAATCTAAAACAGGTATTGATGGTGCTTAAGGTAAACATGAAGACATATCAGGACTTAAAGAAGTTCCAGATGCACATAAATAACATAATTATTTAGAAGCTTATTCTTATGGTTATAGAGGTTTAAAGTCTAAATCAAGAGTAGATCTTGTTACTCCAGAAATAGTTATTGTATAATAACATTTTAAACAATCTTTGATTTAACATTGTACACAATCTTATCCTTTATAATCAATTAAATTATTGCCTTCACATTATCTACATCTTTTAACATATTTATTAATATCATCTTGTGCAGGATCCACATTATCTCTTGTAATATATTTATATTTTGTTAATTAATCATAACTTACATATTCACATCTTAGACATGAATCTCCACAACTTTCACAGACTGATCTATCAATAGATATGATATATGGACTCAAACATGAGTAGCATTTAATAGTTGATTCTTAAATAGATTTAATACAATCTAAACAATTAGATTAACATTTATCACATACTATATCATTTAAAAAGTAACCAGAATAACATTCAATACATTATTATCTATCTTTACATTAAATACAATTTATCCCACATGCTACACATACTCCATTTAAAAAAAAATATCCATCTAAACAAGTGATACCTTTTACTAATAAATCTACTTCATTTTAGAAAGTATTGCAGAATGGATTTGATGCTGATGTACAAATACTATTACATCCACTACATATCTATGTTTCAAATTATCTTGTTGTATCACGACTAATTGGTTTATTCCATAATAATTAAGTTGTAGCAATACCAATCACATATAATTCACTGTAATCATTAACTCTTTTTATATAGGCACCATTTGTTCTATCATCATCTTCTATTATAAAATCATAAGTGCATTATCTATTATTTTACCATGTCTTTGAATTTTCAATACAATCACCACAATATATTACAGAATCATCATGCAGATTTTATTTTGGACATTAAACACATGTACTTTAGTAATTAAAGTAACCATATTCACAAATAAGATTCTATTAATCATCACAATCAAATAATCCAAGGTTACATAATTTTACACAATCTCCATTTACAACATCAATACATCCTATTTTAAGATAAGTATCTACAGCCTAGTTGTAGCATATTTTTATCAAAGTAATAAATAAAAGTAAATTCATAATTATTTATTACTCATTAAAGTTTACTTAATTTATCCCCTCTGTTTAACTAATTATCAAATGGGATTTTAATTTTACATCATTTAATACTTAATTATATTTAATATCAAATTCTTAAAATTAATCAATTTTATATATTAAAATGCGTGGATCATTAATATCTGCACCATATTTACATTATTTAGTCAAAAATAAATCCAAAATCAAAATTGTCAATGTAATCATGACAGATCATCATCATAACAAAGAAGAAAACAATAAATTTGTTCATGCTCATAGAATTACTTTAGACTAATCTACACTTAATTTAATAGATATTACAGCAACTCCAGTTCCAGTACCTCGTAAATTACCAACCTAAAAGACTTTTGAGAAATTTATTTAAGAGAATTAATATGATCATCTCACTCCAATTGTATTTTTTGATGAACATATTCATTTCGCAGCTAGAGCTTGGTATACTTTTAGATATTTTGGATTCAAAAGGGTTTATGTCTTAGATGGTGGATTTAATAAATGGCATCATCAACATGACACTGATAAACATGAAAGCAAAGTTTTTGAAGATTTGAATTTGTGTATGTTTAGTGTTTATTTTAAGAGGATTAACCAAAGGATTAAGTTACATCATTAACAACAAAAGATGTATAAGTGATTTCCTATCTTAAACAACATAAGGACACAAAAGGTGATGATTGGCTACTTTTAGATGCCAGAGATCCACCAAGGTATAAAAAGGGATCTATACCTGGATCTTATAATTTACCTTATACAGAATATTTGAATGATGATCACACAATGAAATCTACAGAAAATTTACAAAAGCTATACAAAAGTCATTAAATTGATATTACCAAGAAAATTGTTAACACTTGTCAAACAGGGAAATTAAGTTGCATTGCACTTTTAGCATAAGAAATTCTGAAGAAAAAAGAGTAATAACAAATATATATATATATTTAGATTACTTTTATTTGATGGGTCATATGAAGAATGGAATCATGAACATCCAATTAAATAATGAAAGCATACATATATATGTTATTTAATAATATCCATAATAATCAAATTTATATCTATTTAACGAAAGCCAATCTTGAAGTACTTTCTCCCTTATACAATTATTTGATACTAAACAAACTGACATCTTTGAAATGAATTGATTATTGCTTATCCAAAAGATTATCTGCTATTTTATTTATAGCTTTTTAATTATCTTTGTCAACTCCTTAAACTATTCCTACTATAATTTAATCTCCAATTGTTTTTAATAAATCCTTTGAATTCTCTATTGTGTAATCTTCAATTTAATCAATTTTAACTTTTATTTCTGTATCAAAACTAATAAATTATGTATTCATATTATTTTCGTCTATCTTAATATTACCTTCAAAACATATTTACTATTCTTCACTTTTAATAAATCCCTTCTATTTATTTTATAACACTGGATATTCATTTATTATAATATTCTATGTTTCACTATCCTCTTCATCTTCTACTGTTATTACTATTGGATTAGGTCTAACTCTTTTAGCAGGAGGAGGTGAATCTCTTTTCCTTCCCTTCCCTTTTCCTTTCTATTATTCCTCTTAACCATCTTAATTATTATTCTCTTAATTTCCACCCCATCCTTGAGTTTCATTATTCTATTATCCCCATCCTCCAGCATTCTCAGTAGCAACTCCTCCTCCACCATTATTACCATCATTACCCCATTATGATGACCCTTCTGTAGGTCCTTTATTCTCTTACTAACTTTAACCCCATCCTTCTTATGTAGATTATCCCCATCCTCCACCTTCATTTTAAGGTTTAATCTCTCCTTCTTCTTTGTTTTCATTGTTGCCTCTTCCTCTACCTCTACCTCCTCGTCCTCCTCTATCACCTCCTCTTCCTCTTCCTCCTCTATCACCTCTACCACCTCTTCCTCCTCTTCCACCTCTTCCTCTAAATTCTTTATTCTCCTAACCATTATTTGAATCTCCTCCCCAAGCAGGCTTATTATCCTATTATTATTAATCACCATTATTGCCCCATGTTGATTCTGTATTACCCCAAGATTATTCTTGCTAGGGTGTTTATTCTGGCTATCCCCAACTCATGAATTCTAAATATTTAATTAATCGAATTTCTTGCAATTTAGGATTGCTTTGTAGTTCATTTTATGAAGTGGAATTTAATTAATTAATAAATTAAAGTTAAATTAAAATTTTTTTAATGTTGCCATTATTTAACAAATAAATATATAATATAATACTTTATATTAAATTATTAATGTTAAGAAATAATATAAATGAATTATATACAACACTAAAAGAATTTAAATATCGTTGAAATCAGATTAGAATTTCTCTAAATAAATAATATTATAAATTCATCAAATTTTGTATAAAATGTAACCTCATTTTAAATCTTCATTCAATAGTGTAAACAATACTGTTGATAAATAAATTGAGAAGTATAGACTTGGCAATAATAAATTTTGAGTTATTAAGAAGTGATATGGTTTTAAGAAAATACTAGAAATAAATTATGATTTTTATTACTCTATTATAAACTACAATATATAATCAAAATATAATCATATCTATTAGTGATTTCAGTCAGAAATAATCTGTCTTGTATGTATACTTCTTCTGTTTACTTCTTGGGAATTGATTGATATCATTTAAAAACTAAGAGTCTTCTTTTTAGTATTAACTATTTCTTATTAAACTTATTATTAAGTGCTTGGTCTTTTCAAAATACCAGTTTTTGGAATAGAAAGTGAACCTTTTCTCCTTCCTTTAGTAGAACTACAACCCATTTATAATTATTCAAACAAATATTTATTAATTTGATGCTATAAAAATAATCGATTTGCACTGAAAATTTTAATAACCAGAATTTTCTAATAAAAATATTACTTTTTGCCATTAAATTTTTTATAATTCTAAATAATAGAAATCATATGAAATCATAATATAAACAATAATAATCAGTAAATTTAAAGAATATGCTGGAATAATAAATGATGATTCTTCAATATATTTATATGTATTATATTTTGAGAGTTATTTTACTTTAAATAAAAATTCACTTAAAAAAATAAATTATATAAAACACGTTTCATCAGAATTTCAAAAATTTAATTGTATTAATACCATACTCTCTAATTTTCTTGAAGAGATTATAGTTATCAAAAGACCATAATTTACTTAGTTTTATTTATAGAGAAGCCATCATTAATAAATTATATAAAAAACTAAATATAAGGAATAAATAATAACATTAAACAATAGTGATTGAGTATGTTCAGGGTTAATTTTTTAGCATATCAGTGCAGTCTTTAACTAGTCTTTCTTAGTCTTAAAGTTAAAATAGAGGATCTCTCGATTGTGGCCTTTATTCATTTAATAAGAAGGATAACATACTGCCGGGTTCTTTAGGTTCAATATCTTGGCAAATTTCTTAGTTCATGTGTTTTGTTAGTAGATATTGATTTGTATTATGTGGAGAACTTAGATGCTCCTCTTTGAATATGATTAAATGAATGATGTGTTTTGTTATTTTTTTCTTGATCTTTCTTTTACTACTGGGCTTCATGACTTTTTGGAAATTATGAAATGTTTAAAGTGATAGAATGTAACTTGCTGAATTTTTTTGTCTTTTTAATGATAACTTTTGCTTTAATCGATTTATGTAATTACCATCTTTTGCACGGGGGTCTAAGAGTTTAGAATATTAGAATTGAATCAAAATAAAGAATAATAATAGTAAACTAATGGGAAGTTTAGAAGACTCAATTGTATAAATAACTGCTTGAATTGAAAATTCATTCTAAAATTTCCTTAGCTTTGTATAATTTGGATTAACGTTAAGACTCTTAAACAAATAATCTAACTTTCTCAACTTCATGATCTGGAGTAAGTCCATGTGCTAAATTAATTATGTATCTCCTTGTAGTCTATAGCTTCTCAATCATTTGTGAGATCCTTTTTTTTATTATTACAGGAGTTCCAAATAACACCTAAAATATATTATAAATAAGAATTACTCCTGGTTCTAAATTTCCTTATATGGTTCTATTGGCTTCTATAATTTTAACAAGAGTTTCATCACTTACATTAGAATCAAGTTGAAATCCATCAACTAATGGTTTATCATTATATATCAATTTTAAAAATTCAACGATAACCTTTTTATCATTTTAATCCTTAGGAAACATAATTAAAGGAGTGTCAGGACATTCTTTCTTGAAATCTTCAAACAAAATTCTTAAAGAAGGAATAATAAATTCAATGTAATCCAATGCTGGAATTTAACTATATTAAATAATAATAAGATATACCCTGCCCAAGAATCAAATATCTATACAACTTAAGCACCACCTTATTTAACTTGATTGATTAAATATTTAGCACTTTCTTTTGCTAATAATTCTAAAACTTATAAGGATCCCTCTGTATATAAATATAACCATTTCTTAACTTTTGTAAATAATTTACTAGACCCTCCTTCTACCATATATGCAAAGACAGTCCAAGGAGCACCACAAAACCCTATTAAATTACATTTCCCTTATAATGCCAATCTTGTTAAGAATAAAGCATCATAAACATGTTCTAAATGTTCTGGATTTGGAGGATGAAGTCTTTGAATATCAGCTGGAGTAACCAATGGATTTGCAATAACTGGTCCTTTTTTTTCTTCAATTGTAATCTAATATTCTTAAGATTATTCTTACTTCCATTCCCATCATTTTAGGTAAAACTAGAATATCTGAAAAGATAATAGCTGCATCAATTTCAAATTATTTAGTTGGTTGTAAAGTGATTTCAGCAGCAATAAATGGATTTTGACAAGTAGCAAAAAAATCCATTTCTGCCTTAATTTCTCTATATTCAGGTAAATATCTACCAGCTTATCTATAATATATATTATTAATAAATTAAACCTCATCATCCATACTGGTGCTCTATCAAAAGGTGCAAATGATTAAAAGGCATCAACTACTCTATTATTTATTTGTTTTGGGAACTCTTTGATAGACTTTCTTTTTTCTCTTAAGTTTTCTGGAGTAATCTTATGTTAATCCAAGGTCTCTTTCAGTATCTTTAGATGTTTCTAATAATCCATAAATTAATATTTTATGAAAACTTTATAATAAATTACAGATAATGTATTTTGGATGCCTTTTCCAAAGCAAGAATATATTTTATAGGTTTCTTAGTATTTGAATAGAAAATATGGACATCATTATTATATATGGAATTTGAGTGAACATGATTATACAAGAGAGTTATTTTAGAATTAGGTTTCAATGCATTCTTATATTGGATTTGCATGTCCTCCACTATATGAATTATTATTAATTTGTAAATGTATTTTAGAATGGATACAACATGAAGGTAATATAGCAATTGTACATTGTTAATAAAATAAAGGAAGGAGTGCAATACTTCTTTCAATATTTTGGTGTCTTGTTTTTAAAACAAGTATTGAGGAGAGTTTTTATATTATTGCAAAAGCATTAGGACTTACATCTCCATTGAAATCTTAACTCATGTATATTCATAAGTATTTACAGCATTTATTGTCTAATGGATAATTGAATACTCAAATTATTAAGGTGAAATCTGTTATCTTAAGTGGAATTCCAAAAAAGTTTGAAAACTTCAAACCATTATTTCAAGTATTGGATAGGAAAGGAATACTGTATGAAGAAAAAAATCAAATTATACAAAAAAATGAACAATGCATATTTATTCTCCCAAACTTATAAATAAGCAATGATATTGTATTTCGATGTAAACATATTACACCAGAAAATGATTTAATTCCAATATTTAGATTTTAGATTCATACTGGATTCTTATTCAAAAATATAATTCGTTTCAAAGGAAATGATTTAGATTTTCAATAATCATTTGATGATGATATATATATTGATTTAGTATATCTTAGAGGAAATGAAAATAATAATTTACATGATTCAGATAAGTTGAATTATGACTAATAATCTTTAGAAGGTTATTAGATGATAAAATAGTTATTGAATACTTGTTAGATGATGAGTTTAAATATTAAATTTTAATTATTCTAAGAAAATGATATCTTTAATTAGATTTAATAGAATTAATAAACAATATAATAAATATAGAAATATGAGTAATAAGAGGAACCATCTGAAAAGAACTAAAGAAAGAATAGTTAATAAGAAAAAGAGAATTAGTAAGTTATATAGAATCCAATTAAATAAGAAGATATTTATGAGAAAGTACAAGATTAAAATATCATTTAGAAAGAGATTGAAAACAATGATGATGATGATGATGATGAAATCATAATTTGATAATATCATGTTAAGTTTTCAAAATTGTTAAATATTAATATTTTTCATATTTCTCTATTATTATATTTCGATGATTAAAAATATTACTATAATCTTTTATCAAATCTATAAAATATTATTATGTATTTAAAAGACTTTATCGTAAAATAGAATGATGCATATGAATCATTTTAAATAATAATCTATATAGACTTTTAAATTTATAAAATGAATGGTGAAATAAATATATATTATTATATTTTTTATGTATGAATGAGATTCAATAAATATAAGAATTAATACTTTAAAAGATTTAAATAAATATCATCAATATATTTCATGAGTTATTAATATAATAATATTTAATTTATAAAATTCCATTATTAATTTTGACATTTTTGTGAAACAAAGTGTATAAAATATAAAATTTTTAACTCTTGATATAAAATATTTGATCATTTATTGCATCACATTAATAAAATAATATGTAATAGGTAGAAAGATAATGGGATATGTTAAAACCTTCTGCAAGAGCTTAAGTATCTTTAAATCCAATAAGAAATTGGGTTGAACATGTAGTACCAGAAGTAGAAAAAGCAGGAAAATAAGAAGGAAGACCAGAAAAAAAAATTGTCTTCCTTCTTGGTGATCCTACTGCTTATCCAAAATTCTAAACTCCCAATGAATATAAGGTAATGGTAGCGAATTCTGTTGGAAAAATAGATGGTTATACAGATTTTTTTGGTGATCTAAAGGTGAGAACTCAGTTGGCAGAAGTGTTATCATCACATCATAGAAAATTAGAGGCAGATGATATTATTCTTGCAAGTGGTGGCAGTGGAGCTCTTTTTTATGCTACATTAGCTTTAGCTAAACCTGGAGAGAAGATCTTAATGCCTAGACCAACTTTTCCATTGGTAAAAGCATTTGCTGATTTCTATGGCATTTAAGTTGTTTTTTATGATTTAAACCCAGGAACTTGGTAAGTTAACATTGTAGAATTGGAATACATCTATGAATAGAATCCAGATATCAAATTTATTTTAGTCAATTCTCCAAGTAATCCTATGGGTAGTGAGTTAAGTCCATAAGCTTTAACAGAAATTGTAAATTGTAATATAATCATATATTATCAAAATTAGTTTGTGAAAGACATAATAATCTTCCTATAGTGAGTGATGAAATCTATGAAAATATGATTTTTGAAAAGAGAGAATTTAAATTCATATCTGATTATGCTAAAACTGTTCCTGTTTTGAGATGTTCTGGTTTAACCAAAAAATGTCTCGTCCCTGGTTGGAGATTAGGTTGGTTAGCTCTATATGGAGAAGGAGACACCTTCAAAGAAGTTAAAAAAGCCTTAAGAAATATTTCAAACATTTTATTGATGCCCAATACTATATGTTAGGCAGCACTTTGTGATGTATATAAAAAGAGTTTAGATATTATTCCTGAAAAAATGGATGAACTTCATGCTAGATATAAGGCATTACATCATGGACTTCATGATGCTTATGGAATTAGTGTTGGAGAAACTAAAGGGGCTATGTATTCAACGTTGATTATTAATATTGAAGAGTTTTCAGACATTAAATCTTCAATAGATTTTGCCAAGAAGCTTTAATAAGAGTAGAATGTCTTAGTCTTTCCTGGTGAATTGTTTTATGGAGAAAAGTTTGTTAGATTGGTCATTTGTTGTGATCTAGAAATAATAGAAGAAGCATGCAATAGAATAAAGAAGTTTTGTTTAGATCATAAAAAAGTGTGAATATATTTATTTTAATCATAGAATAATTTTTATATCTATAATCCTATTTCTTTTGTATCATATTCTTAATAGGTAGAAAAGATTATATTAATTAATATGATATTTATAATAAATTTATCAAAATTATATTATATTAATTATAGTAAATGCCCTATTACATCATTATTTCATAATGTTATGTTCAATATGTACATTACTATATATTATAATAAAATTGTTAAGCTTAATAATAATATATATATTTATGTTAATAATATAATAAGTTATAATAATATAATTTAATTTTGATATATTATAATCATTTTTAATTTGATTAATTATTTAGATTTTAATGCTGAAAAAAAATACAAAACTTAATCGAATTGGTATGGCGTATAATCTCAATTCAATTGAAGAGAGAAAATAGATTATGGAATTAAAGAGATAAGGAAAGCATTCTAAAGAGATAGCAAAGATAATGAACAAAAAGATAAAGTCAATTGACTCGGTTAAGAGTGATGAAAGAAAATCAGAATACAAGGAATTTATATAAAAAATGATCTCATATGTTTTAAAGTACTTTTAGGATAAAATCGAATATGATGTAATAATAAAATTATTTTAGATGATAGACAAGAAAAGTTTAAGCAAAAAGATAAGAAAATTTATAAATTAAACCTTGTCTTCAAATTAGAATGATTAGTTTAGATTGCTGATTCCTTAAAGTCGAAAAGAATCTAATTAGAGAAGAATTAAAGAAAAAATAGTAGATTCAGTAGTTACGTGTTTATTACAAGTACCAAATAGTCATGATAATGTTGCCAAAACACTTTAGAACTAAAATTAAAAAGATACTTAAATTATTGAAGAAAATAAAGAAACTCTTGATAACAAATGATATTTCTAACGATTATGAAGACTCTGATAGTCTTATTAATCTTAAAAATATTAAACTATTTTATATTCTATATAATACATATATTTTTTTTAATTTGTTATTAATTCTCTAAAGATACGACTTAGAAAAAAAAAAGTTCTATATTATTCTTTGATTTTAAATAATCTTTTGAATTACAGTTAGATTATGAGTTGAATGTTATTATCAAATATATTTCTTACTTATCAAATAATTTAATACTTAAAATTCAATATTTAATTATATGTTTATGGATTAATAAAATTAAATATTATATTTAAAATTATTATGTTAAATACTCTAGTGATTGATTAGAAATATTATATATAAAAATATATTATTTAATATAAATTTAATCACATAATCATTTATCTCAAAGGATAATAAATTTACATTAATTAATCTGTGCTTAGATTATATTAAAAAGGTAAAATCATTTATTTCATGCCTTTGCAGATAATTGCTAAATAAATTTCAACAGTAAAAGTGGTTAATCCTTCTTAAAGAACAACATCTCTGATAATATTTTAATTAATAAATTCTCTAGACACACTTCCATTGCTCTTTCTTTTTTCTATTTGTATACCAATATTTTTAATAATTTGCATTTGTTCAATTATTATTTCATTTCCTCCAATTATATATATTAAAATATTGTAAATAATAGTAATCAATATAGTTTACTATAAATTGAACTAAAGCCAACTAATTATTACAAAAAGTAGTAGATTCAAGTAAATAAGTTTCTTATAGAGTTTAGGTTTTCTTTCATAAGTAATAATGTAAGCATGATTAAACTCTCCACTAAATTTTAACATAATTTAAAATAAAATAAATGAAAAATTATATAAATTATAAAAAAATAATATAATGATTGTTTAGATAGTGTAATTATTAAATTAAAGATTAAGATGTAATTTACATTATTTAATTTGTTCTTTTTGTAAATTTGTTTGATAATGTAGGATAATAAAAAAATCCGATAATTTATTCTTTAAGAAAAAGTAGGTTATGGAGCCTTCGGAGATGTTTATAAGGCAATTGATGAAAATACAAGTAAACACATGATTATTTATAATATTAGATGAAGTCTTTGCTATTAAAAGAATTTTTTCTGGTAAGTCACAATAGATTGATTAATCAACTATCAGGTATAGTCAGAAGTGTTATTTTTAGGGAAATATCTGCCCTTAGTTCTTTAAAGGGACAAAATCATATAGTTCCTTTACAATAAGTAATTTTTGAAAAAGGATGTGTTTATATTGTTTTACCATTTTACCCATATAATCTTTATGGATTCATCAAAAAATACAATGAAATCAATTATAAAAAGATTTTCAAGTAGCTAATACTTGGAGTCTACAATATTCATAAATTAGGGTTCATGCATAGAGATTTGAAACCTTTGAATATTCTTGTGGATGAAAACTAAAATGTTTACATAAGTGATTTTGGTATAGCTAGAATGAATTTTGGATAATGTAGAAATTTTAATTCTAATTGTGAGAAACATTCTTATGAAGTTATTACATTGCATTTTAGACCACCTGAAAATTTATTAGGTTGTGATAATGTAAATTGTATTTTAATCTTACAAGTATCATGTTTCTGTAGATGTATGGTCATTGGGTTGTGTATTCTATTAAGTAGTTATGAAAGAAATACTTTTTTATGGTGACTCTTAAATTGAGATGCTTTTTAAAATATTCTCTAAATTAGGTACTCCCAGTGCCTTTATTGCACCTTCTCTTTGTAGTTTACCTTTGTTCAATGTAATTATATCAAATTAATAAGGAGGCTGCAGCATTTCCTCGATTTTATCCAACTAAGTATTTATTTTAGTAAGAGTTACTCTCTAAAATAGGATACGAAGGAGCTGATTTAATTGATAGGATGATTTAGTTAGAGCCTTCAAGAAGAATTACTATGAGCTAGGCTCTATAACATTAATATTTTCTATGAATTAATATAATATATATCATTCCTTTGGAATTCCTCCTTCTGGTGTTTATTTTCCTAATAGAGCCTTGTGAATATGTGGAATAACACCACCTCCTGCAATAGTGGCTCTGATAAGAATATCTAGTTCCTCATCACCTCTAATTGCTAATTAAAGATGTCTTGGTGTGATTCTTCTCACTAAGGAAGAAATTAATCATAATTACAATACCCTTAAAGTCTTTTGAAGCATTTCCAGCTAATTCAAGTACTTCAGCTGTCAAATACTCTAAAATTGCTGATGTGTATACAGCTGATGTTGTTCCTACTCTGTTCTTGGCTGATACTCTTTACTTCAAATATCTATGAATACGACCCACAGGGAACTTATTATTGTGAAATTCACTACTTAAAGCCCTGCTTTCAATGACCTGGATTAGGGGGCTTTCTTATTCTTTCCTTGACCAAATTTTCCTCCTTTTCCACCTTTTCCACCTTTTCCTCCTTTTGCGCTCTTTGCAATGCCACTCTACACTATATTATGCATATATTACCATTTTGATGCTAATTTATTTTAAGCTTTAAAAACTAATATATACTCTGTTTAAGAATCGATAAACTCAAATTTGATTGGCTCTACCTTTTAATTTCGGATAATCATTAAAGACTTGCTTGCCCTCTTCAATGCTTTTTAAAACTTGGTCCCTATTTCACTATTAAATAACATTGTTTCAGCCTCTTCAAATTAATATGCAATTATATATTGGAAATAAATATTTCCTTAATTATTTATAAATAAACATTATCTATAATCATCCAAAAATGGCATCTTCTATTAAACATTCTTAGAATCTATATCAATCTCTCACTTTTTCCTAATTGCAAAAACTTGGATATTCATCTTATATCTTTTTCTATTTTTAATATAAATATATAAATTGGTATAACTTTCAAAAATTGATAATTTGTTTGCAATTACATAAAATTTAATAAATGCAAACAAAAGAATACATATTCCCTTTTTTTGAGAAAACTAACTAAAATAATTTTCTTCTCAGAAAACAGATAATTTCGAATTACAAAAAATCTCTAAATCTAATTTGTTTGTTTTACCCCTATTTTAATTAAACAATCACATAGTCTAATTCCAAAATTCTATTTTATTAGATCAAATTCTTAAATTGAAGCTTAAGTTTATCTTGTTCTTAAAAATTCATTATTAATACTATTACCTTCATAAGAAAATTATTTATTATCAAAACTAATAATAAACTATTCATGTGTAAGAATACCATAAATTTATTTTTGGTAAACTCCTATTCTTTTTGTTTTGATGGAAACAGCGTTTTTATATCATAGAAAAAATTATTTATAAAATTTATTCTAATTAATCTAGTTTATCTTCATATCTTTATAAAAAATTGAACACAACAACACAAGTTTAGACAATTTAAATAAAATTAAATTAATAGCATTAAATTAAATATATTAAAGAGTAATTGTTCAAGTATTAATTTTATAATTAACATTTATTATTTATTCAAATTGTATTAATAGATATTATTACTATCTAGACCAATATATTGTTACATGAATATAAAAAATTTTAAATATAATGAATTGAATAATTTTAAGAATTAATAATAATTGAAATAAAGATCATTTATAATTATGAAATAATATTTTATTCCTTACTAATTAAATTTCAAAGTAAAATTATAATTAGTAATTTTTCAGAATATTTATTACTATATAACTAAATTAAGTAGTTATAACTCATATATAAACAAGTAGAATTTCATTTAATATATTAAGCAAGCTCATTTATAAATTTTTAATCAATTAAGTCTAGAATGTGAACTAATTATTTTTCTATATCCTAAATATGCTTCATATTATTCTCACATAATTCAGTTATTTAGAATTTTTTTCTAGGTTTAAATTTTTATTTTGTTTTGAAAAGATCTTAGAGTTATGGCTATGATCCATATAAAATGGGATTTATCAATTTAGTTAATGAATTCAAATAATCTAAACATTATTCAAGGATTGATTATTAATCTAACATATTAGGAGCTATTGAATTATAAGAAGATGTTAATTAATTTATAGTTAATTCTAACTGTAAATATTATTAATTTATACATCTTAAAATTCTGATAATGTAGTTTGTAAATGGTCATTCTCAGTTTACAAAGATTTCATTTATTCTTATAATTATTTAATGAGTTAATCTTTCTCAATAATAATTTATATTTTTTCTTCACATTTAGACAACAAATCTCTCGATACTCAAAAAATATTTATAAAGCATACTTATCTTATTAAAGTAGAGAAGATTTTAACTTTTTGATTACTATTTCTAATTAATTAGTTCTTTATTTCTCATTATTCAATTATTCTTATAATATATACAGTTAATTCTAAAGAAGATTAAATGTTCAACAAATACTTTGAGAGATATATTTTCTTGAAATGATGATGTTTTAGTTGATTCATAATTACTATTTTTAGTGCTATAACTTCTGTTTTTTGATTGACTTCTAATTCTTTCATACTCTTAATCAATTTCTTCTGATTTTAGATTTTTTATAATTTTGGAGTAATTATGCATTATTAAAATTTATGTTTTTTTAGATTTCATAAGAAATAGATATACCAGTATTTATAGAATAAACTGGAATATAATTATAATATTTACATAAACATTTTATTACTTTTTTTAATTATATAGATAATATTTAATGCTACATTTTTCTCCTTGGAGTAAAAAAATAGATCCTATAACACATAGACTTTAAAATAAGGCATAATTATCATTATCACCTTATATATAGCCAAAAACAGGAAGATTAAATAATCTATCACTTTAATAGAATCTTAGAAAAATGAACTCTTAATTTTACAAATAATAAAATAGTGGAATTTAAGAAGAATCTAAATAATACAATAATGCTAGCAGTTAAACTGATTTACCTTCATTAGAATTAGAAGAAATATTTAATGTATAATAATAATAAGAATAATCATCAAGAAAATATCAAAATGTTATACTTTAAAAAAAAGATCACAATCATTAATCAACTATCATTAGTTTATTATAGACTATTCATTTTAAATCAGATCATCATTAATCTCTTAAAAATAAAGCATAATAACTTAAACGATTAATTGTGTAAAATAAAAATAGAATTATAACTGTTGTAGTTGTTAATAATCATACTTAATTTGTTTCATATTTGTTTAATTCAAATTATTTTGATTAACTTCCTGATCATTTTTTTATTACATAACACCATCCCTCTTTCTTTATTACATAAGTAACTATTTCAAGTACTAATTCCTCAAATACTGTTCATTCATATTAAGATTTGTTGACTGTAACCAAAAAAAATAGAATATATGATGTAAACTTAAATAGATTATTATATGATTAATCATTATCTTTTATACATTATTGTCCTGATATTGTGATTGTTACAATAGGTAATCTTTAAGAAGAACTATCAAATAGATAGAAGGATAAGTCTTTTTTGGTTAGAAGTGCAGAATAAATTTAAAAAGAAACTATTAGAACAATAAGATTAAATAAAAAAAGAACAAAATTTAAATTAAAGGAATTATATTGACTATTTTCTTTTTGATTATATTTCAATCCAAAATTAAATTTCAATAAAATTTCATTATTTTAGATTTTATTTATACAAAACCTTTTTTATGATTATTAATTGTTATAAAATAATTAATAGATATTTAAAATTACTTTTTTATGTTAAATAGATATATGAGTATAATTATCTAAATATATCATCATTCAAATAAATATTAAATATTTTATTGCATCATAATATTGTTTAATATTTGTATGAAAAATATATAAACATGATATTCATTATTGTACATGGAATAAAAGCAATCAGGATATTAAATAATTTATTTTCTTGATTCAAATTTAAGATAATGGTAGTAATCATTCCTAATTACATTCCTAAAACAAATGCACATACTTATTATTTTGTTATTAATTTTCCTCTATCTGGACTTTAAATCCAACTTACTGCTATTTTAATGAAATAAATAACTAAAGTAGTGCAAAAAATAAAAGAAAATATTTCAGAATCAAAAAGAAATACTCCCATAAAATGAGTAATAAGAATTAACACACATTACATTAAACCCATTCCAATTATCATTAATCTTTTTTTTGATGGATTTTAATAGATATGATCAACTATCTCTTCATTTAAAAGATTAATTGAATCTTAATGAGTATTTAATTAGTCTTCATCTTCATTCTCAAATTATAATCTTGTGTCTTCAGGTCTTTTACCATTGAAATCTTAAAGCTCTTTTGCTGTTAATTATAATTCTGCAGACTAATATTTTTACTACCTTTTTCTTTTTGTATATAGAAGCTCCAATTATTGTAAACTCAGATGTTATAACATAATAATATTTTATATTAATTTTTATGCTTTTATTTAAAATTGATCATAAATAAAGATATTTTGAGAATTATTTAAAAAAATTGATAATTTTTATCACAAAATTATAAATGGAGGAAGAATATAAATGTAAAATTTCATTAGAATTTGTATCCTTCAAATAATCCTTATACACTCTTCCTTCTTAATACCATTGAACTGTCTTCTGAAGGTTCACTATCAGCTGAGATCTAACTTTAAAAATCATAATTGCCATCGATACTCTACTTAATTTATATAACATACTCCAGGTACATAGAGAGATCTGATTTCTTTATTTAGAAGCTTCCCCCAAGGAAAATTGTGTAACCAAGAATGATTTAAAATCTCATCAATTCCATTAAATCCAAGTCTTTATTAAGGCTTTCTTATCAATAACTAATATTATATATTTTTTATATACTTTATTAACAAAATCAATAGCCTTATTTGTTATTCCTGGAGTATTTTCTTTAATTTATATTTATTTTGCCAATATTTATTCTCTAATTTCTTAACGATTCTTCCCATTATAAGGTCTCTTACCCATTAAAAGTTCATAAACAATTACACCTACTGCATAATAATCTACAGGAAATGAATGCTCCATTCTACACATAACTTCAGGTGCCATATATCCAGGAGTACCTGAAGTATCATTAGCCACACTATCTTTATTTAAACGAGCTACTCCTAAATCTGTTAATCTTAGAAATCCTTCTTTATCAAATACTAAATTTTCAGGTTTGACATCTCTATGGATAATTCCATGCTAATGTAAATATTGTAATGACAATAAAATACAACAAGCAAAAAATTCTAGTCTTTATTATTTAAATACTTGTTTATTCTTCAGAGAACTTTTTCATCCTACCTATATGATATCTTAAATCACCTCCTCTTAATAAATCTAAAACTAAATAAAGATTTTCTCTGTCCTAAAATGCATAATGCATATTCACTATAAAAGGATGTTTCAAATGTTCTAATAGGAATTTCTCATTCATGACTGAATTTACTGATCTTTTAGATATAATCCTAAATTTTCTATATATTAATACTTGGTTTTTAACATTTCTTTTAAAGCAAATTCTTATCTATTTGATTTCATTTCCACTCTCCATACTTTTCCAAATCCTCCCTTACCTACTACATATAAAAATTTAAAAGAATGTCTTCCTATTCCCATTGTATTTAGACTTTATTATTAGATTTCCTTTATCGGACTATCTACCGAAATTTTTCGAGAATGAGAATTTGTCATTATCCAAGTAGTTGAATTTGTGCTACCTTTTGATTCTTAATTGATTTTTCCATTGTAAAATTAATTTTGGATTTGATGGTTAGATACTTATCTTGATAGTTACTTAGAAAGAAGGCTAGATTGTATTACAAAATTGTTTTTATTTTCTGTTCTTTTAAGTCCAGGAGAATTTTCATCTACAACAACTGAGTTTTTAATTGATTTTAATGAAAGCATAGATGATGATCTTTTACGAGAACATATCATGCAGGTTTTTAAATTACATTAGCAGATTGAGTCTATTTTCTTAGCAGGGGTTATTTTGAACTTAATCACAGCCTTTTAATTTGATGGTAATAAATCCTTTAGAGAAGCTGTAACATAATTCATTTTTATTAAAATAAAATATAATAATCAAATAACCTTTTTATTGAAATATTTACATATAACATTCTAAAGTTTACTACATAAATTGAATAATAATCTGGATATTATAATATTCAAATCATTATTCTTATAAGATATGTGATTTAAATATTATTTTACTTTTCCTAAAATATACATGTTATTCTAGCTTAAAATTGAACAGTTTTAACAGTAATCGCATTTTGAGTTCAAAAGATTATTATTGTTATGTTATCTAATCTAATCTACTTATCTAAATATTTACTGGTTTTTATATATGTTTTATTGCTATCAATAGAAACTTAGAATTACGTCACATATCTATTATTTTTATTTTAACTAATCATATTATCAATGTATTTATATTATTATTCTTTCATCTTTTTTCATTGTTCTTCTTGATTTCCTTTACAATTTTTATTTTCTCTCTTTTTAAAGAAATCTAACACCCAATTAGATATTTCTACTCCTCTCTTTTATCTTTTTTTTAAGAATTCCACTAATTATGGATAATCTCAATATTTTCTAATTTTGTTTGTTAATTAGTCTTATAGTTAAGTAAGATTCAATTTTTACTTAATAGTTTCTAAATTTCATTTAGTTTAGAATATAATTGCAAAAGCTTAGAGATTAATTAAGTTTAGTTTCATTTGTTACTCATAAGGATTGATTAATCTTTAGATTTTCATTGAATCATAATTTTCTCATATATTTATACATCATTTGTATCTTACTTATTAGTATCAATATTAGAGGCACTTTTATTTTGATTTACTATAGATTCAAACATAGTTATTGAAAAATTTATTATTACTAAAATGTGTTTTAATATTAAAACTAATTATTTTTCATTTGAATGTAATACTTTAAGATAAATGTCTTATAGATGTGTCAAGTTTTTAATATATTTATTTATTAATATACTTGTAATAATATTCTAATCTTAAAAAGATTTAAATAAAAATAATAGACTCGTTATGAAATAATTAAATATAATTAAATTTTTATTATTAAAATATTAATAAATTTTATTAAGAAATGTGCACATTCATAATTTTTAATATAATTTTTAATTTTATCAATTATTTTAATTCTTCCAATTTAGCTTCATCCTTTATATTAGATAGTACATTAATGAATTTTAAGATAGATTTATATTATATAATTATTTTTATATGTTCTATCTGATTTCTATAAAATCATATTTATTAATTATTCCTCCTTAAACTATTAGTCAAATTCATTATTTTTAATCTTTAAATATTATTATTTTTAAAATATATAAATAATTTAAATATATTAGATTATTCATTTTTTTGGAATAGAATATTCATCTAGTAAAGCATCTCTTGTTCTTTTCTTAGGATTATAGAGAATGTAATGTTAGAACATAAATATACCATCAAAGCCCATTGCTATCCAACTCAAAATAAATTTAACAATATTCACATCAACTAGATTGGCACTCTCTTAAATTAAATATTAAATAATTACTTCCATTTAATGAGTCAAGTAACATTTATAAGAATGATAAGAATCCTCCCATAAAGTCTAGTAAGATATTGAAAATACTCCAACCCACTGTTGACTTTCTTTTATAATTTAGATACACTTAAGGAACATATTTAATAAAGGAAATAAAGAGTTTCTCATATCCCATCCAATATAAAACATTTAATTTTTCTTGTTTAAATATAACATCCCACCCAAATATCCAAGTCAAGAGGACATATAATATAGTTTGAGACCAAAGTACAATTAGGACAATTATGCACCATTAGCTTACTCCTGGATTATCACCTTTTTTATAGTAATAAGCTGTTTAGAGAATGGTTAAGACTGTTATTGCAACTGCATGATACGCAAAGAATAAATCTTGCTTTGTTATACCACCACTAAATGGCCATCCATTATCTCCTCCTTTAAAATAGCCAGCAGAACTATAAGCACTTAAAAATAAGAATCCAGTTAAATTTAAACCAAGAAATTCAAAGGCTATTCCTTTTACACTTAATAATAGTAAATCAACATTACTTTTTCACTTTGAAGTTTTCATATAGCTATCCATAAAAACTAGCAGACCAACATACGAAATATGTCCATCCTATAATGTTACTTATAACATTAAGTGCCTAGCTTTTTGGCTCTTCTTCCCCTTAATTTGAAAGTAAAAAGTCAAGCATTACGTAATTAATTGCCTAATCAATATTATTTATTTTAAAATAACACTAATACAGTTAAAATTATAATTAATGTGTAATACACAATATAAAATTGTCATAATCAAATTTTTGAAAGTGAACAAAATAATCCTTTTATCAAATCTAAGATTCTTTTATTTGAGAAATAATAAAAATTTTTTTTTTTTCTTTCAAATTTTTAATACAACTTGGATATCTATCACATCTAGTCAATAGAGTGTTAAAATTAGTAAATTGAATGAATTCATTAATTATTTTTGATTACTCAACTTTTTAGAAACACTTTAATCAATAAATTATATTTTCTTTGCTTTATATATTTAATTTTAAGGCGCTATAAAATAATCTCAAGATATCTTTTCTATTGTTTATTTCATAGAATAGAAAATCTCTTCTTGATGTATGAAAAATTTTAATATTTTATAGGTCTAATTTTATTTATTACCATAATTATTTTTTTGAGAAACTATTCCTTTTATCTATTGCTAATCCTATTTTACAATCGATATTTATCAAACATATATGTATATTAATAAGAATTTAATTTTAATATAGAGAGGAAATTATTATATTAGTCTTTATTAATTTTTAAATGAACTTATTTTGGATCTGAATTACTATAGTTTATTAATAATACTCATAAATAACAATTAATCAGTATATAATATATAATTGATTGGAAATAATTTTATAATGAGAATATTATTATAATATTAATAATAGTTAATCAATTTTTTTAACAATTACATTGTAATATACCTTCTTAGCTAGAGTCAACAAAGCATGGAAAATGATATTTTTAGTTACATTTCTCACAAACAAATGAAGCCCCTTATTTTTCACAAATTGTACATTCCTAAATATAAATTAATCTAATTTACATATGTTCTATATAATAAATATACCTTATCAAATTCTATTTATTTTGGATTATTAATATTTTTAAAGCATTAAGAATGTGCCTATAATTTCCTTACAGAATTAGGTATTGTAATAATTTTACCACAAGTGTTTTCATTTCCTTCATAACATAAACAACATGGTCTGTCGATATTAGGTTCAGGGGTTATTTTAATTTATAATATTTTCTCTTTATTCTAATGTAACTCACGTTAAATCTATTTTGGAGGGTTTTAATCTAAATTATTATTTATGTTTGATCCTTTAAATTTGCTTCTAGTAATCATAGAATTTTAATCTTCTATAAGTCTTTAGACTATATTCTAAATTTATTCATTAGCTTATAACAATATTCTTCCAATTAATATTCCATCTTAATAATTGGAACTCTTAATTGAGGGCAATTTGGGGATTACTTATTTCAGTAAAATAAGATACCACAATAAACTGTACTTTGTAAATCAAGCATTTATTTGATGATCAAGTCTTTTAAAGTAGTTATTTCCATAAATAATAATGGTATAATTATTTGTTACTTAAATAAATAAATAATTGAATCATGAAACATTTTTGTACAATAGAATAAAGGAATTTTATATTTTTTAATTTTAGTAATAAATGATGATGTCTTTATGTATTGATTTAATATTACATTAATTTCATTATTTAATGAAGACTTAAGTAAGCCAATAAAATACCCCTAAGTAAATTCAATTTGATAATGCAGAGCTGCTTCGAAATATTCATACAAAGAATCCTACTAATAAAGAACACCACTTCGATAAGACAATTTTTTGAATCTTTATGAAAAATATTTGAATTGTCAGGGAAGGAAAAGATCTCATTAAATGGATGAAGCTCGAAGTCCTTTACAATAATCTACTTCCCTGCATTATTTAAATAAAAAAAATGAAGTTGGTGTACATAGATTTTCTCTCGATAACTTCAACTTGGATAAGAGGTAGTGTAATATATTATTATTAATACATAGTTCCAAAGGATTGAAATCATATCTCACAACCATCAATAGTTCAAATAGTATTTTAAATTAGAAGGCTAACAATTCATACTTTCCAAATAAAAATGATTCAAGNACAATTACATTGTAATATACCTTCTTAGCTAGAGTCAACAAAGCATGGAAAATGATATTTTTAGTTACATTTCTCACAAACAAATGAAGCCCCTTATTTTTCACAAATTGTACATTCCTAAATATAAATTAATCTAATTTACATATGTTCTATATAATAAATATACCTTATCAAATTCTATTTATTTTGGATTATTAATATTTTTAAAGCATTAAGAATGTGCCTATAATTTCCTTACAGAATTAGGTATTGTAATAATTTTACCACAAGTGTTTTCATTTCCTTCATAACATAAACAACATGGTCTGTCGATATTAGGTTCAGGGGTTATTTTAATTTATAATATTTTCTCTTTATTCTAATGTAACTCACGTTAAATCTATTTTGGAGGGTTTTAATCTAAATTATTATTTATGTTTGATCCTTTAAATTTGCTTCTAGTAATCATAGAATTTTAATCTTCTATAAGTCTTTAGACTATATTCTAAATTTATTCATTAGCTTATAACAATATTCTTCCAATTAATATTCCATCTTAATAATTGGAACTCTTAATTGAGGGCAATTTGGGGATTACTTATTTCAGTAAAATAAGATACCACAATAAACTGTACTTTGTAAATCAAGCATTTATTTGATGATCAAGTCTTTTAAAGTAGTTATTTCCATAAATAATAATGGTATAATTATTTGTTACTTAAATAAATAAATAATTGAATCATGAAACATTTTTGTACAATAGAATAAAGGAATTTTATATTTTTTAATTTTAGTAATAAATGATGATGTCTTTATGTATTGATTTAATATTACATTAATTTCATTATTTAATGAAGACTTAAGTAAGCCAATAAAATACCCCTAAGTAAATTCAATTTGATAATGCAGAGCTGCTTCGAAATATTCATACAAAGAATCCTACTAATAAAGAACACCACTTCGATAAGACAATTTTTTGAATCTTTATGAAAAATATTTGAATTGTCAGGGAAGGAAAAGATCTCATTAAATGGATGAAGCTCGAAGTCCTTTACAATAATCTACTTCCCTGCATTATTTAAATAAAAAAAATGAAGTTGGTGTACATAGATTTTCTCTCGATAACTTCAACTTGGATAAGAGGTAGTGTAATATATTATTATTAATACATAGTTCCAAAGGATTGAAATCATATCTCACAACCATCAATAGTTCAAATAGTATTTTAAATTAGAAGGCTAACAATTCATACTTTCCAAATAAAAATGATTCAAGTTAGATAAGATCATAGACAGCAGATGGATAAAGTGTGTTGACAGATGAAATTGACAAAAAACCTATTAAAGATAAATTCATTGGTATGAAATTCAATAATCATTTTAGTAGATGTTGTGTGTAAAACAAAGAGATTAGCTGAAAAGCTTCAATAAATGAATAAATAAAATTAAAAGATGAAAGAATCATAAAATTTGGCTTTTCTATTAAAAGGTCATTAGTAGAAGAAATAATCATTTACAATTTAAGATTTAAAAAAGGTTTTAGCTAAAACAAAAATAATTCTGGAGAATTATAAAAGAGAAAATAAATTATTGATTGAACATAATTTATTATTAAATGATGAATTATAAGAATCATAAGATAAACTCAGATAAAAAAATGAAGAAATTTAAAGATTAAGACAAATGCTATATTAACAATGAATTTTATTATAACTTATCTTTCGGTAATTTATTGTTTTTTTAAATAATTATATATGTTCAAAAAACAATAATTGTTAAATTCAACTTTTAAATCAAACACTAATGAAATAGACTATGACTCTTCTAAATCATAAAAACAATCAAATGAAAATTAATTTGACATTTCTTAAAGTACATAAATTTATATTTAATATAGAATTATTGTATGCATTAGAAAAACCAACTATCAATACAAAAAATACTAATAGCTGTAGAAATAGTACAGGAAGATTGTCAGTTTTTGATTTTTTGAATTTAAGTATAACAAAAGCCAATAAAAAGAAAACTTTCTCTATAAAATTAAATTATTTAAAAAATGATAAAACCAATTTTGGAATGATAAAATAGTCTACAAATCTTTATGGATTCTCTAAAGTGTCATCGAAAGTGAGATCAATTAATATATATATATAAATATATAAATAAAGAATTCTCAATTTAAATAAAAATAACAATTTAATTTTAAAAACAATTCTCTATAAAATTTATAATTTTGCATAATTAAAATATGGAAAATATTAGTAGAAAATAAAGTTATTTATTATTATTCTTGATATATATCTATATAAATTCAAGCTTTCAATTAGAATTAATTTGACTTTTTTTTTCTTTCAGGTACTTCATCATTAAAAGAGAGGGATTCTTAATATATCATATTTTAAAGTAATTCTTTAGTTGGTTCAAAATTATCCCAACTCCAATCAAATGCTTTACCACTTAGAGGTTCTTCATCAGGATTATGTAATTCATCAAAGTAAGGATGTTAAAGACATTATTCAACAGTATAACGTAGTTCTGGATTAAATGTGATCATCTTTCCTAACAAATCTAAGGCTTTATTATTTGCCTATAATAATAATTAGAATTCATACTTTTGGAAAAAGAGCTTCCCATTTTTATTTAGATCTTTTTGGAAGACTTTTGATATATTTAATAGCATTATTGTTTCCTATATATTTCATATCATCAGCAGTCGGTGTTCCTAAGACTGCAATAATTCTTTAAACTTAATCTAAATAATTTTCACCTGGAAATAAAGGAGTTCTTCCCAATAATTCTGCCAAGATACAACCAACAGAGTAAATATCAACAGCCTTACTATATTCTGATGCATTCAATATTACTTCAGGAGCTCTATACCATCTAGTAACAACGTATCTTTAATAATTTTTATTATGAAATACTCTGTTTTGAAGTCTTCTTCATTTTCATATCCCCTTGCTAAGCCTAAATCGCATATTTTTAAATCACAATTTTTGTTAACCAATATATTACCTGGTTTAAGATCGCGATGAATTACATTAGCTGAATGCATGTAAAGTAATCCTCTTAAAATCTAGTAAACAAAATATTGAATGTGCTCATCTGTAAGTTCTTACCTAGAGTATATGACTCTATGTAAATCTGTTTCCATAAATTCTGTTACAATATAAATATCATTAAATCCAGTTTTTGCTTCAGGCTTTTATACATCATAAAGTGATATGATATTCTCATGTTTAAAAAATTCTTTATATAATTTAAAATGTACTTAGTAATTTGATTTCTCTAACTATCCTTTTGCCATCAATCAAATCATCAAATGCATTAGCGACCTTCATAAATATGTAGTATTACTTTTTTTATTGCTACTTTCTATCCAGTTCTCTTATTTTAAGCAGAACATACAACTCCGTAAGCTCCATGTCCAATCTGTTTTATATATTCATATTTTTAATCGACTACAAAGGCCTGGCCTTAAGAATTTCATTTAATAAGTACCTCCACATTAAAACGAATGTCTTCCCTTAGGGATATTAAGACTTTTAGGATCTGGATTCATGTATTTAATATTTAATTAATTAAAAATGGGTATATGTTTTGGGATTTTAGATGAAAACAATTAAGAAGAAGATAAGAAAAAGAATCCTATTCAGATTGAAGAATAAGCATCTTAAAAAGAAAAGGAAGAGGAAATAAGTTATTAACTTGAAAATTTCACTTTTAAGAATGTAATAAAAAAATTTTATGAATAGGTACTTGGGGCAGGAGCATTTGGAAAAGTATTATTGGCAGAACACATCAAAACAAAGTAATATTTTGCAATAAAAATCATTGACAAAAAGCAATTAGAAAATTATAATTTTGTAGAATCAGAACATTAGATTTTGTAGCAAACATAAAGTCCTTTTATAATTAAGCTTTATTTCACTTTTGAAAATTAAAATAAATTATATTTGGGTACAGAATTTATTAATGGTGGTGATTTATTTGTACATTTGAAGAAAAATATATAATTTTCAGAGGAAAGGACAAGATTTTATGCTGTCGAATTAATTTTAGCATTGAAATATTTACATGAAAATAGAATTATATATAGAGATTTAAAACCAGAAAATATTTTATTGGATTAATTTGGACATATCAAATTAACAGACTTTGGTTTATCCAAATTTAAATTTAGTTAAATTACATATACAGCATGTGGAACACCAGAATATGTGGCACCTGAAATATTACTTGAATAAGGTTATAATGAATGTGTAGATTGGTATTCATTGGTAAAATTGTTGAATTTACATAGGGAATTCTTATTTACTAAATGTTATGTGGATCCATTCCGTTCTATTCATAGTAGTAGCAAGAAATGATCAATAAGAGACTATCATAGCCTTTTGAATTTCCAAAATATTTGAGTTAAAAAGCAGTTGATCTGATAAAGAGATTAACAGAGAATGAGGTTCATAATAGAGAGTTTCATTAAGGTTTCAAAACGCTTAGGGTTTAAGGGAGCTGATGAAATCCTTCGACATCCTTTTTTTGAAGACATCGACCTAGAAGCAATTTCCAAAAGATAGGTTGAGCCACCTTTTAGACCATAATTAGAGGGAAAAAAAGACTTAAGATATTTAGATCCGGTAATTTCATGTAATAATTAAAGGATTTGTTACAATAAGAAATCAAATTTGAATAAGAAATAGATAAATGATGATGTATTATTACAAATAATATTAAAATATGGATTAAAATCAAGTTCCTTTTATCAAAAGAGTATCCTATTCCTTGTGATTTTCATTTAATCTTAGGAAGAGATTTCTATATTCTTTAAATAAAATATAAGGAGAATAAATAAAGAATAGTATTTATATTTCTAAAAGAGCAGCAAAAATTAATTGATAAATATGATGATGATGGTAAAAGATATTCAAAAATCACATTTAGATTAATATAATAGGTTCAAGTAGAAAAGTTATTTTAAATATTTATTTGATTGTGAATTATTAGTTTGTTATGGAATATTATAATTGGAATCAGGTAAATTTACAATTTTTGTCCTAATGAATATAGAATAAGATACCATCATTTATATTTATTTATAAAGGATAAGATTCTGACTTTAAATTATTATTATTATATCCCTTAAGATTAAATAAATAGATTCATATGAATATAATTACTTATGGAAGAGGAGAAGTTAAATTAGATTGAAAACGATAAAATAATTTATTAATATTGGCAGATATGGGTATAATTACAGTCATATTTCTAAAGTAATGATTAAATTCAATAAAAATAATCAATTTTAAATTATGCATTTTGGATAATTAAAAATATTTTGAAAGAGTTATTGCTTAATATCTATTGTTTAATTAAATGATTGTTGGAAAAATAGAAGAATAAATGGAAAATAAAATAAGTATGATTTTGTTATTTAATTGATTATAATAAATGTTGACTATCTAGAATTCTAGGTATTTATTCAAATTTTAAACTTTCAATCTTTTGAGATTTAAAAGGGATTTAGAAGTTGGGATGATAATTAAGAAGTATTTACTGATCAAACCCAAGCTAAATTCTTAAATTAGTAAATTATTAAAGAATCTATGTCTGTTGTTGGAGTTAAATTAGATGATGACATTGTTTGATATGGCAATAACTATTAAATACTAAATTTGGTTCCAAAATTCTAAGTATAAATAGAAGCATGAATTAGAGGTGAAGAGAGATTGGATATTGATTTAATAAATAATATTGTTTTCTTGTTTATATAAAATATATGAATTTAATTTATGAATTAGGATTTAAAGAGAACAGATTTGAACTATTCTCCTTATTTTGAATAGGTTTCTCTTAATAAATTAAAAAGAAATGATTATCATAGTCTTTAAAGAATTCGTGATAATTCTGTTAGAAAGAATAAATTATTACTACCTTCTATTGAAAATAGTACTCTCGAAGATATTTCAATGCATTTCAATAAATGTGTCACTTCTAGTAAGTCTCCTGAAAAATAAAGTGATAAACTTTAAGTTAACAAATTCTAATTGGAATTTATTTAGCAAAGTTTTTTAGAACTAGAATAAACTAAAATGTCTATAACAATGAGAGATATGAGTAATATGAGAAATAAATTTAATTGTCATTAAAGAATAATAGCAAATAAAGAATAATATACTGTCAGAAATCTAGAGAGATAAATGGGCAGTAATTTAGAGGATTATTCAAATTTAATGTACCTACAATAAATGCCACCTTAAACAAAAAATAAACCAGAAACTAATATTGCTTTTTTTGAAGAAGCTTTAAATGCTTATTCATATGCAATACCTAGTAGAAGAGAATCAGCATAAATAGCTGTAATTAGAGATAAAGTTTATGTATTTGGAGGTATGAGTGGAGCAGGTTTAAGTAGTGATTTATGGTCTTATGATATAAGTAAGAAATAGTGTTATGAATTTAGAAAAATAAGAATGGCAGTTACATTAATCAGATATCAATTTGAAAATTACTAATCATTCTATGATAGCATGGAAACATATGTTAATTATATTTGGTGGTAGTGGTTATTATGATCATAAAATGAAAATAAGACAAGTTTATTCAACTCTAGCTTATTTTAATACTCAAACTAATTAATGGTCAATAACATTAGAATCTATAGAACCTAGAAGAGAACATAAAGCTGTTTTATATTTGGGAAAATATATGATTATAACAGGTGGAATAGATTCAGGTGAATAATTATTAAATGATACACTTATGTATTCTTTAGATTCAAGAAGATGGTTAGGATCTAAAATATATTTTGATGAAGGAATAGCTTAACATGCTATTTGTGAAGCATTTGATTTTAAAAGAAATGTAGATACAATTTATTTATTTGGTGGTAAAACTAAATCTTTGGGTTCATTTCCATTAATGAGATTGGTTTTCTCTGGATAAGCTCCTTAGAGTTGGGAGAGAGTCTAAGGAACTGGAGTAGCACCTTAAGGAAGATATAATCATACAATGGAAAGTTTGAATGATAATTTAATTTTGATTGGAGGAAGATCATAAACAATATAAGAATATTAAAATGAAATAGTTATATTCAATCTGATTTTAAATTAATGGATTTAAGTTAAGAGATAAGGTTTAATGACAAAAAGATGGAGTCATTGTAGTTGTGTATTTGCCTCTAATATATTCTGTTTTGGTGGTATTGGAGAAGTGACATATCTACCTCCTGTTGTTTTCTCGATTGAAACAGATTAATTTAAGATAAAAAACAAAATGGTAATAATCAAAAGATTATCAACAATTGCTGAAGATATGAAAAAATAGAATGAAGAATATAAACAGATTAAAAGAACATGTAGATTAGAAAAATTTAGAAAAGCATAAAAATTATATGAAAAAGTAACAACGTTTTTACCATTACCAAAAATGAAAACTCCAAAAATGAGATATGATATTTGGATGTAGTTTGTAAGAAAAATATTGCATTCTTTGAACTTAATTTTTTGAAAATTCATAAATGATATACAACAATAGCTATACTTTTAATTTAAAATATAATTCATATCATATAATAAAAATCATTAATTTAATAATAGTATTTAGATTCCCTCAGGTGAAAAGGCTGCACTTGTGGGTTAATAATTGCTAATACTTTTTCTTTTAATTTAATAATCTATCAATCTTAAAGCAATATCTCAACAACCAAATGTTTACAAATTTTTCCACTATTCTTATAGACATTTGAAATTCCCTTTTTAATTTTATTGCAATTTATGAATATCTATTAGTAATTCACTAACATTTTATCTTTTATAATTTTATTAACTATGCAACATAAGCTCCTTTAAATTTAATCAAGAATTTTAAATTTTAAATCCATTATTAAATCTTTTAAATTAATCAACCCTTTTATCTTATTTCTGTCATCACCATAAGTAATTTCTATAAATAATTAACCAACATCTCAATAGTGAAAAGTAGCTAACTCCTCTTTTTTGAGTCATCTATTTTTCACTAATTTCAAAAAAGCCTGGATCTAAAAATCTTCATTAATGTTACAGCAATAATAAACAATATGTATCATCATTTTTATAAGTAAAAAGTAGGGCTTATAAGTAATTTTAATATTTTTTTTTAAATAAAAAGATAAGATGATATTAAACCCATACTTCTGCTCTATCAAAAATAAAATAGTTTGTTTTTTAAAATAAACTTCAAATCTTTAACTTATTTAATATTCTATGTATTACATCCAATCAACTATTCGTTTCTTATACAAATAACCATATTATTATTCTGTACTTTATCCATAAGAATATTTACAAATAGTATCTTTAGTTTGATATTTTATCAAAAATAAGTTTCAACTATGGTATTATTTCTACTTTCAATCATTTTTTATTCAGGAACAATTAGAAAAAATCATGTTATTTGGATATCATGAAACCAAATATTTCTTAATATATAATTGTGCCATAGATTTGACCTTTATATGGACATTAATATATGAGTTTTCATATTATTAAGTTAAGAAGGGTTTGCATTTAATTAAACTAGGAAATCTTTTAATTTAAAAATATAATTATAATCAAAATGGCACAATAATCATAAGCAGTAGCATATGCAGCACTTCTTTTAGCAGGCTCAAATACTCCATTAACAGCTGATAATGTTGAAAAATTGACAAAAAAAGTATTTCACATATTCGAAATGATTTACAGGCAGGAGTGGATGTTCCAAAATAATTGGCAGCCGCATTCGTTAAAGCTTTCGAGGGTAAAGACATCATGAGTTTACTCTCTGTTGGAGGAGGATCAAGCTCAGCCCCAGCTGCTTAAACAACTTAAGCTGCTGCTAAACCAGCTGAAGCTCCAAAGGCAGTTGAAAAACCAAAAGACCCTGAACCTGAAGAAGATGTTGATATGGGAGGTTTGTTTGATTGAAATCAATTACATTAATACATTCATAATATATTTAACTTTGCATTTAATATTGCGAATTCTCTATTATGATTATTCTCTTTCTTATATTAAATGCTTTATATATAAAAATGATAATCATATATATATATATCTATAATAAAATGGAAATACATTTTAATACTATAAATTCATTATTATTATTCTAATTTTGTTTTTTTTCTAGTTTTCTCTGAATATTCAATAGCCTGATATAATAATTTTTATCTTTCTAATAACCTTTATAATTCTTTTTTCTTCTCCTCATACTCCAATTTCTTACTATCCAATAATTAATTTGGCTCAAAATAACATTAAATCATTTTACAATTCCAGAATCTTGTCCTTCTGCATCAACCAATAAATTCCATAATTCAGTCATAAATGGTAAGGTATTTTTTTCAAAATATCCCATTATTTGAATGCTTAGAACTTTCGGATCAGGTCCCCTAATATCTTCACTTTATTGTTCTAAGTAATTAATTATTTATCTCTAAACTACTTCATCTTCTA
The DNA here is from genome assembly GCA_905182975.1 of Paramecium primaurelia. NCBI lineage: Eukaryota > Ciliophora > Oligohymenophorea > Peniculida > Parameciidae > Paramecium > Paramecium primaurelia. The sequence continues at coordinate 361,915 of CAJJDM010000012.1, forward strand.
TTCCAATATATTAAATCATTTTTTTTTCAATCCAAGGCTTTATCACTGATAAATCAATCTAATTTAATATAAAGTTTCTCTACATTTTTCATATTTAACTTTCGATTAAATACTTCAGGCCATTGTTTATTCATTATAAGTTTACGCTCCTTATCACCAAATCGAGAATCCTAATCTGTTGAAGTCCCTTTAAAAAAGTTTCCAGCCATATAAATACTTATATATATAATTATTTAACTATTCAAATTAAAACTTCGTTTTATAGTATGATTATGTCATTTTTATATTAAAATATTAATAACTTTTAAACATTTTTTGAATTAAAATGCTATAGAAAATAAACAAATTGATTAGAAGCTATGACAATTTTGGAGTTCCACCTAATCTTAATATTAATAAGTAATAAGAGTATAAAAGTGTATGTGGAGGTGTACTCTCTCTTATGATGACAATTGTTTTGATTTATATTCTTATATCTGGCTTAATTGGAATATTTTAAAGAGATAACTACACTGTAAATATATGGAACTATTAAAGATTGAAGTTTAATAACTATAAGATATGGATCCAGATCTAAAAGAAATGAATAATAAAAATTTTATGTTTGCGATAAAAGTTGACAATCCGTTTATAGACAGATTTCCAAAAATATAAAAAAACCCTTTTACTATTTCTATGAGTTAAGTTTATATTGAAACTTTAAAAAATGGGACTAGAACTAAAAATATCACTAAAACATATAATTTAGAAACTTGTACAACCCAACATTTTCCTTAAATAAATTTTGAAGAATTTCATTAAATTGAAAATTAATTAACTCAATATCTTTGTTTACCTAAAGATTATCAATTATGGTTATAAGGTACATACAGTTCCTATATAATGTAATTTCCAAAATTATCTATTTCATTATGTAAATCAGAAGACTGTTATTCATAATCTGAAATTTTAGAATTAGCTAAAAATAGTTCAATTATGGTATCTCTTTCAACAATTATATAATCAGCAATATTTATGGCAAATTAAACTGAATACCCATTATATTAATACTTAAATTCTGATTTTTTTTTAGCCACTAACTTTGATGCTGAATCAACAGCTGATATATTTTTTGAATCTAACAAAATAGTCAATTAAAATAGTATATTTAGTTTTTACAATGATGATTAAATAATTGATTATTGGGTATTCCCAATTTATAGTTATAGAGAAATTAAAGTAAATATATCCTATTATATTCTAGAAATTCAATGATATTCCAGGATCTTTATTCTCTGTCATTTTTAGATTAAGTTAAGAATTCAAATAAACAACAAAAAAAGTTAATACCATAGATTAATTTCTTTCATATTTTGGTGGTATGTTAAAAATCATATCTTCAATATTTGGAATTATTGCTTTATAATATAATTCTATGGGATTGAAATTATCTTTAGCAAATTCATTATATTAATTTAATATTCCAGAAAAAAAGAATGGTAAAATTGAATTTTCTTATGATAAACTCATAAATTATTGAACATTTTTATTAAGAATTTCTATAACATCCTTCTAATAATACATTTTTACAATTTTCTATAGAAATAGCTTATTAACAATAATATAAATTATTTTCATCAAATTATTGACATTTATCAATAAATATACAATTTTGACTCTTACCACATGCTATAATATTATATCCAATATGATATAAACTTCCAATTTAACATTAAATAATCTCACCATCAATTACTTCTACACAATTTTTAGTATTTATATCATATTTACAACCAATATCAGTAGTAACTTAACAAAAATTACCATGATTGATATTTTTTATTGTTTTACATGACTAATTTTAGTATGTAAACCAATCTTTTTCATAACAAATATTATTGATATATTAACAATATTATAATGGTGTTTATAGGTTTACACATGTGTAATAATTTAAATAGTCTTTACAATCTAAAGTAGAAAGCTGTGTTTAAGTTGTTTCTTAACATCCATTATCCCAAACTGTTTTCATTTGATTTATGTCATACATTTAACAAGTGAGAATATTGAAGGATATTTTATTTTACCAAATTTGACTTCTAGAGGGTGTTTCAAATTAAGATGGATTAATGAATTATTCACACATTTTTGTATCAAGATTATAATAACATGGAATATCTGTAGCTTATGAACATGTAGATGGATTAGTTTAAAAAGATTTAAGACAAATATTTAGATCAGATTTTATTTAGATGCATCCTAATGTTTGATCAAATTAACAATTCTATGNTACTTATATATATAATTATTTAACTATTCAAATTAAAACTTCGTTTTATAGTATGATTATGTCATTTTTATATTAAAATATTAATAACTTTTAAACATTTTTTGAATTAAAATGCTATAGAAAATAAACAAATTGATTAGAAGCTATGACAATTTTGGAGTTCCACCTAATCTTAATATTAATAAGTAATAAGAGTATAAAAGTGTATGTGGAGGTGTACTCTCTCTTATGATGACAATTGTTTTGATTTATATTCTTATATCTGGCTTAATTGGAATATTTTAAAGAGATAACTACACTGTAAATATATGGAACTATTAAAGATTGAAGTTTAATAACTATAAGATATGGATCCAGATCTAAAAGAAATGAATAATAAAAATTTTATGTTTGCGATAAAAGTTGACAATCCGTTTATAGACAGATTTCCAAAAATATAAAAAAACCCTTTTACTATTTCTATGAGTTAAGTTTATATTGAAACTTTAAAAAATGGGACTAGAACTAAAAATATCACTAAAACATATAATTTAGAAACTTGTACAACCCAACATTTTCCTTAAATAAATTTTGAAGAATTTCATTAAATTGAAAATTAATTAACTCAATATCTTTGTTTACCTAAAGATTATCAATTATGGTTATAAGGTACATACAGTTCCTATATAATGTAATTTCCAAAATTATCTATTTCATTATGTAAATCAGAAGACTGTTATTCATAATCTGAAATTTTAGAATTAGCTAAAAATAGTTCAATTATGGTATCTCTTTCAACAATTATATAATCAGCAATATTTATGGCAAATTAAACTGAATACCCATTATATTAATACTTAAATTCTGATTTTTTTTTAGCCACTAACTTTGATGCTGAATCAACAGCTGATATATTTTTTGAATCTAACAAAATAGTCAATTAAAATAGTATATTTAGTTTTTACAATGATGATTAAATAATTGATTATTGGGTATTCCCAATTTATAGTTATAGAGAAATTAAAGTAAATATATCCTATTATATTCTAGAAATTCAATGATATTCCAGGATCTTTATTCTCTGTCATTTTTAGATTAAGTTAAGAATTCAAATAAACAACAAAAAAAGTTAATACCATAGATTAATTTCTTTCATATTTTGGTGGTATGTTAAAAATCATATCTTCAATATTTGGAATTATTGCTTTATAATATAATTCTATGGGATTGAAATTATCTTTAGCAAATTCATTATATTAATTTAATATTCCAGAAAAAAAGAATGGTAAAATTGAATTTTCTTATGATAAACTCATAAATTATTGAACATTTTTATTAAGAATTTCTATAACATCCTTCTAATAATACATTTTTACAATTTTCTATAGAAATAGCTTATTAACAATAATATAAATTATTTTCATCAAATTATTGACATTTATCAATAAATATACAATTTTGACTCTTACCACATGCTATAATATTATATCCAATATGATATAAACTTCCAATTTAACATTAAATAATCTCACCATCAATTACTTCTACACAATTTTTAGTATTTATATCATATTTACAACCAATATCAGTAGTAACTTAACAAAAATTACCATGATTGATATTTTTTATTGTTTTACATGACTAATTTTAGTATGTAAACCAATCTTTTTCATAACAAATATTATTGATATATTAACAATATTATAATGGTGTTTATAGGTTTACACATGTGTAATAATTTAAATAGTCTTTACAATCTAAAGTAGAAAGCTGTGTTTAAGTTGTTTCTTAACATCCATTATCCCAAACTGTTTTCATTTGATTTATGTCATACATTTAACAAGTGAGAATATTGAAGGATATTTTATTTTACCAAATTTGACTTCTAGAGGGTGTTTCAAATTAAGATGGATTAATGAATTATTCACACATTTTTGTATCAAGATTATAATAACATGGAATATCTGTAGCTTATGAACATGTAGATGGATTAGTTTAAAAAGATTTAAGACAAATATTTAGATCAGATTTTATTTAGATGCATCCTAATGTTTGATCAAATTAACAATTCTATTATCTATCTCTTAAATTTAAACATTTTTCTTTATTGATTTTATCTGTACATTTAGCCTACTAATAATAAGGAATGCATCTATTAATTTCGAATTTGCAATCTTAACCACTAGTGTAGAAAATACAACTCTTTTCATTTAATCCTGATATTGAACAATCTTAATTAGTACTAACTTATGAACAACCTCTTGTATTAATGTTATATTTGCAAGGAACATCATTAGTTTTAACACAAATATTTTCATTTACTATAGCTTATGATTATTCTAATTATACACAATTATCAGTAGGTTATAGATAATCACAATTATAATTAACAAATTTACATTAAGAATCACTTTAGATACAAGCAACCCAATTTAATGTTTATGAACATTAAGATATAGCTGTTTTACTTGCTAATTGACATTGATTATCTTTAAATTCACATTGTATTTTTATTGTTTTTTGTAAACAAGCATTTTAATTCATACCTCTTAATTAACAATCTGTTATACTAGGGTTTTATTCTGAGATATCTATACATTATCCTTTAGATTATAAGAATATTAAACTAGTTGTAGGTTTAGTTTAGAGATCTACTGTTTTACATATTTAATCAGAGTAACTATACTATACTTAATATAAAATTTAATCTATATTTGGATCAATAAATATTTCACATTTATTAATGAATTTACATGGTGCTTTTTAAATCAAACAAGCTTCTTTATTTAAATAGTCTTGACAATTTAGATTAGTTTCATTTGTAAATTAACAAATGTTATTTTAATATTTACATTTTCCAATAGTTAATCCAATACAAGTCTATAAATTGATACCAGAAGTATTACAATATACCAAATCAATTGTAGTTACTTCTTTGCATTTAAATTATTTATCAATTAAATAATTTTTAGATTCATTAATCAATGAACATGCTTATGCATTAAATTAAATAATTTAATTTTATTAAGCACTTAACTAAAAATTATTAAAATCTATTAAATTAATTAATTCAACACATTCTTAATTTTCAGACCATCCACATGGTATGAGTTATTAATTTAAACAAGCATATTTATTTAATCCTGAACATATATTAGGAGGTATTTTATCTTATTTTGTACATTGATTATTTAACCAAACACAATTTTCAGCCATAGATAAATTACATAATATTTATTGATCAAATACAAATTCACAATTTGCTTTATAAGGATTAAATTCAGTACATTATTTTAAATAAGGATCAAACCAACATTAATTTACTTATTTTTGATAACAAGCATCATAATTTAAGATAGAACAATCTACTTTATCTGTAATTTAAAATACTTCAATTTCTTTACATTAAATTTAATCCCATTGACATTTAATATTTCTTGAATTTTTCAAACAAGATACTTTATTTAAATATTAACATTAAAAGACTAATGAATCATCATTTAATGCCAAACATTATATTTTAATTGGATCATAATGAACTGGTTAATCTTTGCATGATTAACATGTTTTTAAAGAAACAATCTATCCTATCATATCATCACATGTAGTATGAGTTGCATCTTCACATTAATCTATGAATTTACATGCTTAAGGTACACTTGCACAAGCTTATTATTTTTATTTAACATTCTTAATATCTAATAGATTAATTAGATGACAAAAAAAGTAACGATTATTTATATCATATTAAAGTGTTTGTTTTGTTTATTGACAAAATCCAAAAGAAGAATCACAATTACATTTTTCACATAATGTTTAACTATAACTTTTATCACATAAACAAGCACCATTCTTATCAAGTAAAGGATCACTTACACAATTACTTCCAGAAAATCTACATTCATCAGTTGCTCTTGCACATAATGAACTTTATACATCTTCTTTTTTTACTTTTTGGCAAGTATAATAAGAATTGTAATATTAAGTGTCATTACAACCATTAAACACTTTTATTAAAGTATAGCAAGAATCACCAGGTTTTGTAGACTAACCACCTTTTGCACATGCTACTTTTTTTGTTTCGCTTAATAAACAACTATCCATTGAAACACTAATGCATTCAGGTAATTTATCTTCATTGCCTTCTAATTTACGACATCCTCCTTATTTTATATCAAAATAACAACGTTAACTCACCAATTCTAGACAAAGTGCCTAAGAATAGATATTCTCACATTTATCGATTAATAATGTTTTAGATATACAATAAGGTTCTTTAGAATAAAAAACTTCAACAACGCATATTTTTCTATAAATCAAATCGTCACTTACTTATTTAGGACAATCAGATTTATATTTACAAAATTCTCTAGTGTATCTACAATAACAACCTTTGTCATCATCTTCACAATCCTCTTCTTTTATGGGTTCATATACAATTACTTTAATTTATTTTTCAATAACATATATTGTCATATTAATAGTTGAGTCAAAGTAGCTACTATAAATATCATTTGGATAAGTCGGTTTAATTAATGTTTCTTCATAAATTGTCTAATTTTCATAACGCCATCTTCTTTTCATTACTCTACAATCTTGAAAGTCAGCATACTAAATATCTGACATTTTAATGTACTCCTAACCACAATCTGAATCTTAATTACAAAAATTAGTTTTTTAACCTTAAAATCCACAGCGTTTTTCGCATGTTTATGTGTAATTTTAGGGAAACGTTATTGTCATATTACCATTAACATAATCCAATTAAAGAGTGCTTGTTTAATATGGAATACAATTATCATCTGACTGACATGTTGAATTGGTTTTACTACATTGCAAAGGCTGTCCAACTTATTGTTAACCTACAAATTTACGTCCATCTTTATATCTAATTGTATAGGAACACCCATCATCAAAATTTTCAAATTAATTTTTTTCATTTTTACATACTTTTAACTCCTTTTTTACCCAATTATCAGTATAAAAATATGTAATTACTGGAACATATACATTACATGAATAAAATAATTTGTCCCAAAAACAATACTTTTCATATAAACAATTCTAAAAATTCTATTAATCTTGAAAACATTATTAATTACCATAAGTATCTTGAATTTATGGATTAATTGATGAACAAGCTAATTTATTATAATACTTCTTTTCTTTTATTAACCCAGCTATTGTTGAACATTTCTCTTGAAGTCCTATTTCAACATTAACACATCTGAGAATATTCTGATCAAAAATACAAGATTTAGGTATATTCATACAAACCTCTATATTAATTAATATTTATGAATTCTCATCTTAACATTAAGAGTACTCTCCTTAAAATGGTTTACATTTCATTCTTTATAACTATTCTGTCACATCATAATAACAATTAAATCCTTTAGTTAAATATAAACATGCATATTCATTCATCCAATACTTTGAACATTCATTAGTATTAGATGTATCAGGTAATAAAACACATTTATCAGATTAATAAATATATCCAGCACCAGTTATTAATGAACATGCATCTTTTGTATATAAATTATTCGAATTTAACTTTTTAAATTTAGCATCTGGAGTTGAATTAAATCTTTAGCATTATAAATCCTCTTCATTCCAAAAACATGGTTCTTTTAATACTTATAAACAAAGTATTTTATTTAAATTGCTTGAGCAATATAAAGTGCTTATATCACTAAAATTCTCATAACATTATAGTGTAATACTATCCCATCTACAATTTCCATTTATATTATTATAACATGCAATAGAATTGGCACCTTAAACTTCACATTTATTTTCATATGTTTCAAATTTAGCACATAAATAATCTTTAAATTAACAAATCTATCCTGATTTAATGATGAGTTTGCATACTTTTTCACTAACCTTACCTAAAGTATCAAAATGATTGCATTCAACTTCTTTTGGTGCATATTAACATTTATCAGCATCAAAAGAAAAAAAACATGGACTTACTTTATTTTCAATGCATGCTTTTATGTTTAAATTTGAATCACAGGATTAAATATTATCAACCTAATAATCCATTATAGTTTCACATAATAGCTTCTCTGAATTCCATTTACAATAATTATTTCCTGTATATCTCAAACAGAGATTTCTGTTTCCTATTGCATCTTCACACTTATTAAAAGGAGTCTCTGATTCAAATTATAAGCTTTTACATCTTTGATTAACTTCATCAAAAGTAAAGTATTTATCAACCTATGATTCTGCCTCAATAGCGAAACATGTGTATTTATTAGTTTTTGTTGGCTCTTTTGTTAGAAAGTCAAGAGAAGGTTATTCTTTAAGATTTATATTAATGCATGAAGTTCCAAAGTGTGCACATCTCTAAGTTGTGCTCCATTCAATCATATGACAAGAATTTAGATTCATTTAAGAACATTTGAATTATTTAACATTGTAGTACCTTTTTACAGCTTCTGCATCTAAAGTATTCACTTATTCAGGAGTTAATTCTTTACATCTTGCTTCTTCAAAATAGCAATAAACTCCTGGTTATTGCGATGAATATTTACTACAAGAATGAGCATTTATCCCAATCTCTTCAATTTCTGTACAACAATTTGTTTTACAAAAAGTAGTTTTAATTTAGCAAATATTTAATTTAGAATTATATGAGCAATATCCATAATTTTCAGTTAATGATTTCTCTTTTAATAAATCATAATCTGGATAACTCATTTCAATCAGAGTGCATGTATTCGCATTCATTTATACACCTTAAAGATTTAGTGAAAGACAATTGCTGTTAAATGGAAGGTTAGCCTTAGAACATTTGCCATTACTTGCTTGCCATATACAGTACTCTCCTTTTTTTGTAATACTTAAACACATAGGTTTTGATGGTGAATTCCCAACACATGTTAATAATTCTGTAATATTTGGTGAAGCATCATTCAAACACAAAGATAATTCTTCATTAAAGTAACAAAATCCTTCTGCTATCATGCAACCATAACGATTTAAACCTATTTCTTCACATTTCATATTATTTTTGGCTGATGTCACACATGAAATTTATTCTTCATCATATCTACAAATTTCCTTTTAAAATTCAGCATAATTACAGGCTCTAGCATTTGCCCATTATAAACTTAAGCAAGATATTGCTGAAATAATTGCTTTATTCTAAATAAATACACATTTTTCTTATCTCCACATGCATGCCACTCCATTTGTTGTGATTGATCCACAAGCTACTCTATTTAATCCTAGCTCTTAATTCTCACAAGAGACACTATTTAAGAATTGAAGATCTAGTTTTTATTGTTGTATTTATTCTTGCTAAGCATCCTTATCTACTTTTATCAATAAAGGAATGCATTTTTATAAAATTTAATTATAATAACATCCTTTTGTATTATTTTCATAAATTTAAGAACAAGTATAAGGATTTGCATGTCCAATAGTTTCACAAGTAGTAAAATATTAATTAATTGATATAGAAATACAACCTTTATTAGTCCATTAACATGTTTTTTTATTAGTAATTATACTTAGACATCCTTTTTAATTAAGATATGGTGTATTACAATCATCATCAATTAAACTTGTAATACATAAATTAGTATTTTAATCATATTTACATAATATATTAGGTTTAGATATAGCTTAACATACATTTCCATTAACTTTAATAGATATATCTTCAAAATTTAATGGACAATTAATATCTTAATTCATAAATATTCTTTCACATTTATTTATATTCCATTTACAATATTAAAATTCTGTTTTTAAATTAACACAACTCATTTCATTTAAATCCATATTACATAAATAACTTTCAAGATCTTATTCATTTAATTCTTAACATTTTCCTTCAATAAATATACAATTTTTATTCTTTATTTTTAAACATCCATCCTTAGATAATCCTTCAGTATTACATGATAGATCTTAAAAATCAATTATTTGAATGCACTTAGTATTTTTTTTATCATACCTATATAATCCTTTTATGGATTGACAGACACTGACATTCACTTCTAATATTTCATTTTATTGGTTTTCATTTAATTATATATAAGGATAACAAGAATTTTCTATCCACTAACAAGAGATTTTAGGATTTTTAATTGATAAACAAGCCCATCTATTTAAATTCCTTTAACAAGTATTTATTTCTGACTCTTCAATATTTCGACACATCTGATCTTTGAAGATACCTATAGATTAATCATTTTTCTTACATTCCTATCCTTCTGTTTAAATAGATATACAAGCTTATTTTGTCAAACCCTTTTCAGTACATTACAAAGTCTTCAATTATTATTCCTAGACAGTTATGCAACCATATTCACCTGTAAATCCAGAACTTATACCTTATAATTTCGATCAAATAATACATGATAGATTCTATAATTTAGAGCATGTTACAAATGTAACAGATTTTTAATAAGATTCTTCGCATGAATATGCTGTTTCTTTTATTTCTTCCAAAGGCTAGCACTAATTATTCTTCCATTCGCAATCTGCATTTACTACATTAAAGCATGCATATTTGTTATAGGTTGTCCTACAACCTTGGTTTTATAGTTCTGTCTATAACACAGGTTAGCACTTCTTATTAAAGACACCTTAACTATAATATCTTCTTTACATTAAACTTCTTTTCCTTAAAAATCAGTTTATTAACTAATGCAAGCACCTTGATTCAAATTTTCAATACAACCTAGAGATATCGAATTTTCAAGAATGCACTTACTCTCAAAATAATTGAAATTGCCTAATTTAAAAAAAAATAAAAGTACATTTATAGTCAGTTGTTTTTTCTATACATGCTTCTGGATTGTCAGAATATAATTAGCAGGATGATATTATCTTGCAAATATATGTTTTGGTAATTATTAATAGAATTATTCCAAATTACATAAGATTTAAATAATAATCTCAAAAGAAAGTTAAGAGGCTTTTATATTTATAANATTACAATCATCATCAATTAAACTTGTAATACATAAATTAGTATTTTAATCATATTTACATAATATATTAGGTTTAGATATAGCTTAACATACATTTCCATTAACTTTAATAGATATATCTTCAAAATTTAATGGACAATTAATATCTTAATTCATAAATATTCTTTCACATTTATTTATATTCCATTTACAATATTAAAATTCTGTTTTTAAATTAACACAACTCATTTCATTTAAATCCATATTACATAAATAACTTTCAAGATCTTATTCATTTAATTCTTAACATTTTCCTTCAATAAATATACAATTTTTATTCTTTATTTTTAAACATCCATCCTTAGATAATCCTTCAGTATTACATGATAGATCTTAAAAATCAATTATTTGAATGCACTTAGTATTTTTTTTATCATACCTATATAATCCTTTTATGGATTGACAGACACTGACATTCACTTCTAATATTTCATTTTATTGGTTTTCATTTAATTATATATAAGGATAACAAGAATTTTCTATCCACTAACAAGAGATTTTAGGATTTTTAATTGATAAACAAGCCCATCTATTTAAATTCCTTTAACAAGTATTTATTTCTGACTCTTCAATATTTCGACACATCTGATCTTTGAAGATACCTATAGATTAATCATTTTTCTTACATTCCTATCCTTCTGTTTAAATAGATATACAAGCTTATTTTGTCAAACCCTTTTCAGTACATTACAAAGTCTTCAATTATTATTCCTAGACAGTTATGCAACCATATTCACCTGTAAATCCAGAACTTATACCTTATAATTTCGATCAAATAATACATGATAGATTCTATAATTTAGAGCATGTTACAAATGTAACAGATTTTTAATAAGATTCTTCGCATGAATATGCTGTTTCTTTTATTTCTTCCAAAGGCTAGCACTAATTATTCTTCCATTCGCAATCTGCATTTACTACATTAAAGCATGCATATTTGTTATAGGTTGTCCTACAACCTTGGTTTTATAGTTCTGTCTATAACACAGGTTAGCACTTCTTATTAAAGACACCTTAACTATAATATCTTCTTTACATTAAACTTCTTTTCCTTAAAAATCAGTTTATTAACTAATGCAAGCACCTTGATTCAAATTTTCAATACAACCTAGAGATATCGAATTTTCAAGAATGCACTTACTCTCAAAATAATTGAAATTGCCTAATTTAAAAAAAAATAAAAGTACATTTATAGTCAGTTGTTTTTTCTATACATGCTTCTGGATTGTCAGAATATAATTAGCAGGATGATATTATCTTGCAAATATATGTTTTGGTAATTATTAATAGAATTATTCCAAATTACATAAGATTTAAATAATAATCTCAAAAGAAAGTTAAGAGGCTTTTATATTTATAATGAATGATAATTTTGGATATTATAATAATAATTAATTATAAAATTAATCACTATATATTCATTTATAAAAAAGAATTTTCTTAGTATGTTCAATAATTATTTATTGAATACTCCTTAAATATTTTGAATTTTAATGTTCAGAAATATGTTATAATAATATATATTCTTAAAAATCTTTGAAAAAAATAATTCAATAAAGATGATTCAAAGCTATAGCAATAAAAAAAATGGAATTAAGGTTAGTACTCTATCTAATGCTTTATCAACTAAAATATTTGTCAAAACATTATCTTTAACATATTATGTATCTATGCATGGAGGTCTTTGATACTCATCCCAAATACATAAAGTTAATTTTTAACACTAAGTTTTAGAAGATTGAAACTAACATTAAGGAATGCAAATCTAATAATTTATAATTATATTCTACTTAGTGTTATTCATAAAAATAGCATCTATTTTTAGGGCAAGACTATTTATTATAGTTTTAACATGGTTGAGAAATACATCTATTTTTTTAAATATTATAAGTGCAATATTCTACTTTTTCCATACATTCACAGATATCTGAAATTTATTCACATGAAAGACAGATTAAATCTTAAGTTTATAGACAAACTGACTATCCAATTTAAGTTCCTTGACAAGAACTATTTTTATGGAGAAAATTACAACCCTCTGAAGTACAAATTTAAGTATCAATATTATCATTTTTTACTAAATTCCAAGTACATTATACACCTTAATATTAATTGTTATTGCAATCTTTTTCTTATAAAATTTCAGAACATTAAATTTAATTGATACATTATTTATTGATCCAAGCACAATCAAAATTAATACATTAATATTAATCAGAAATATGATGACATTATTTTGTAATGCATGAATTGAGTAAGATACAATAATCACTATAATTGATACATTATATTCTACTTAAATTTTCACAACTTTAAAATTGAATACAACCATCATTACCATCACTTACACATTATAAATCATTAAAAGAAAATATAGAACAATTTATTGAAGGACCTTTAATTTAATCACATGAAGTAGCTTCAATACATTATCCATTAAAATTCTAATAACAGATCTTTCCTTTATATAATTCATAATTGCATAAATTATTATCATTACACTACTTTTCTTTACAAATACCTAAATTCTCAATAAACATAGTTTATTCAAAATAACATTTATCAGAATTAATACAATTTAGATAATCAATATGTTCTGAGCAATCTTTATATAAATCTAATAACATTTTGCATTAACATTTTTCATTATTCCATTAACATTATTCATTTGAATTACATCCATTCATATTTATTCCTGAAGTAGAACAGGAATCTAAAATAGAAGATTGAATACATCCAAATTCTAATAAATTATGTTTACATCCATCATTTTTAATTTAAGAACAAACTAATTCATTAGCAAATTGAACATCTTTGCATGTTAAATTTAAATTTGGATCAAATAATTAGCATTTTTGATTCTAATAGTAGCAATTTTTTATTTATACACATCCATAAACATTAATTCCTTCTACATCACAATATGTTAAATTATCATCTGGTTTTTTACACTTCTATTTACTAGAATCATATGAACAAGGATCATTTTCTTATACCATACTACATAAAATAGCATTTACACTCACATTTAATTTCTCATTTCCATTTTATTCTTCACAATATCCTTCTGGTATTCTCTCTTCACAATGCTCAAAATCTTAATCATTATTTTTTATCCAAATACATGGTTAAGTCTTTATGTTTAAACAAGCATATTTATTTAATCCTTAATGATCACATTTCACTATATTTAAATCAATAATCTAACAAATTTCATCTATAATCCCACAAGGTTATACTTAAACCACTATAGAGCCTAATGAATTATTAGTATCTTAAGAACTTTGATTAGCATTCTATACTGAAGTTTATAATTAATCATTTGTTGGATTCATACAAATTTGCTTTTAAATGTTCCAAGTACATTGATTAGATAAATTTTTATTTTTTACACATTTATAAAGTGTTTAGTCATAAATAAATTAAATAATTGTGATTAATTAACAGGTATTTTTATTAACATACTAAATTTTTGAAAAATTTTCAATATTTAGATTATCATCTATGACTTTTTAACAATATCCATCCTTCCAATAACAATATGTTTTTTCTTTATTTATATTCAAACATGATTGAAAACTTAAAATATTTAAACAATCAAATTTATTTTATTGTCCATCAAATTATTTACATATTCCTAATGGTATTTAATTTTATNAATAATTATTTATTGAATACTCCTTAAATATTTTGAATTTTAATGTTCAGAAATATGTTATAATAATATATATTCTTAAAAATCTTTGAAAAAAATAATTCAATAAAGATGATTCAAAGCTATAGCAATAAAAAAAATGGAATTAAGGTTAGTACTCTATCTAATGCTTTATCAACTAAAATATTTGTCAAAACATTATCTTTAACATATTATGTATCTATGCATGGAGGTCTTTGATACTCATCCCAAATACATAAAGTTAATTTTTAACACTAAGTTTTAGAAGATTGAAACTAACATTAAGGAATGCAAATCTAATAATTTATAATTATATTCTACTTAGTGTTATTCATAAAAATAGCATCTATTTTTAGGGCAAGACTATTTATTATAGTTTTAACATGGTTGAGAAATACATCTATTTTTTTAAATATTATAAGTGCAATATTCTACTTTTTCCATACATTCACAGATATCTGAAATTTATTCACATGAAAGACAGATTAAATCTTAAGTTTATAGACAAACTGACTATCCAATTTAAGTTCCTTGACAAGAACTATTTTTATGGAGAAAATTACAACCCTCTGAAGTACAAATTTAAGTATCAATATTATCATTTTTTACTAAATTCCAAGTACATTATACACCTTAATATTAATTGTTATTGCAATCTTTTTCTTATAAAATTTCAGAACATTAAATTTAATTGATACATTATTTATTGATCCAAGCACAATCAAAATTAATACATTAATATTAATCAGAAATATGATGACATTATTTTGTAATGCATGAATTGAGTAAGATACAATAATCACTATAATTGATACATTATATTCTACTTAAATTTTCACAACTTTAAAATTGAATACAACCATCATTACCATCACTTACACATTATAAATCATTAAAAGAAAATATAGAACAATTTATTGAAGGACCTTTAATTTAATCACATGAAGTAGCTTCAATACATTATCCATTAAAATTCTAATAACAGATCTTTCCTTTATATAATTCATAATTGCATAAATTATTATCATTACACTACTTTTCTTTACAAATACCTAAATTCTCAATAAACATAGTTTATTCAAAATAACATTTATCAGAATTAATACAATTTAGATAATCAATATGTTCTGAGCAATCTTTATATAAATCTAATAACATTTTGCATTAACATTTTTCATTATTCCATTAACATTATTCATTTGAATTACATCCATTCATATTTATTCCTGAAGTAGAACAGGAATCTAAAATAGAAGATTGAATACATCCAAATTCTAATAAATTATGTTTACATCCATCATTTTTAATTTAAGAACAAACTAATTCATTAGCAAATTGAACATCTTTGCATGTTAAATTTAAATTTGGATCAAATAATTAGCATTTTTGATTCTAATAGTAGCAATTTTTTATTTATACACATCCATAAACATTAATTCCTTCTACATCACAATATGTTAAATTATCATCTGGTTTTTTACACTTCTATTTACTAGAATCATATGAACAAGGATCATTTTCTTATACCATACTACATAAAATAGCATTTACACTCACATTTAATTTCTCATTTCCATTTTATTCTTCACAATATCCTTCTGGTATTCTCTCTTCACAATGCTCAAAATCTTAATCATTATTTTTTATCCAAATACATGGTTAAGTCTTTATGTTTAAACAAGCATATTTATTTAATCCTTAATGATCACATTTCACTATATTTAAATCAATAATCTAACAAATTTCATCTATAATCCCACAAGGTTATACTTAAACCACTATAGAGCCTAATGAATTATTAGTATCTTAAGAACTTTGATTAGCATTCTATACTGAAGTTTATAATTAATCATTTGTTGGATTCATACAAATTTGCTTTTAAATGTTCCAAGTACATTGATTAGATAAATTTTTATTTTTTACACATTTATAAAGTGTTTAGTCATAAATAAATTAAATAATTGTGATTAATTAACAGGTATTTTTATTAACATACTAAATTTTTGAAAAATTTTCAATATTTAGATTATCATCTATGACTTTTTAACAATATCCATCCTTCCAATAACAATATGTTTTTTCTTTATTTATATTCAAACATGATTGAAAACTTAAAATATTTAAACAATCAAATTTATTTTATTGTCCATCAAATTATTTACATATTCCTAATGGTATTTAATTTTATTCATTAGTTTGTACATTTATATCCCAATAACATTATGATATAGTTTATTATAAACATGCATTTTGATTGAATAATGATTTTCTAATGGAATTATTTCACATTAGAATTTTTCTCTCACATATTTATAAGATCCTTAAAGTTTAATACAAACATTTTTGTTAACATCTGATACAATTTCAAATATTTTGTTTGTAAATTAAAATTCTTAACAATTATCATTTATCCACTAACAATTTAAATTAGGATTTTCTATTGAAAGACAAGCCAATTTATTGATTTTTTATTTGCAATTTACAATTTCATTGTTCTAGATAGGTTGACAAACTCGATTTTTATAAATACCTAAATTAAATTTTCAAATACATTTTTCTCCAGGTGTTTGTATTTTTATGCAAGCCAACTCCGTCAACCCTAATTATGAACATTTTAATGTTGAATAATTGTTTTGTTATATTTTTATGCATTTAAAATCTCCAGTCTATCCTGTATTCATACCTTTAATTTTTCAATAATTTAATACATTCCAAATTTTATAATGTTGAACAAGCTAAAGGGTTGACTGGAAGATCATATTATTCTTCACATGATAAACCTCGAATTTATTCTGTTAAGATTTCTTTACAAAATGAATCCCAATAGCATCTATGGTTACTTATATTCAGGCAAGCATATTTACTAATATTTCCAATACATTCAATCTTAGATAATTAATGTTTTGAAATATTTTTGCATCTTGTGTCAAAAACACCTAAATTATTAACTGTTTCAAATACATTAACATTCTTCTCCTTGTTTATTACTTATTTAACTTATGCAAGCTTTTTCATTTAATTTCGAGTCACATCCATTATTAGTATCTAAGATAGGAATACAAGAGTTAAAGTATTAGTCAAAGCCACCTATTATTATAGTTGATTTAAATACAAAAAAATTGTTTTGTTTATTCAAAGCAAGTCTTTATGTCAGGTCGAGATACTAAGCATTATTTTTGTCTTATTTCCTAAGTATAAAAAGCAGAGAGCAAATAGATTATTATTATCATTAATAATTGATATATTAATTTAATTATTTATATATAAATAATAATAGTCTCAAATTTTTATTGATAGCTTAGTAATATTATAAAATATGTAAATTTTTGCTTTTGACTAATACAAATGAGAGAATTTAAAAAAAAGTTTAGTAATTTAAGGAACATTAAATTGGCTTCCTTTTTATTAAGATCAAATTATGAAGATTCTTAGAAAAAGGGTTATTAAAATTTGAGTTAATAAATATTATGATAAATTTTGCTATTATTAATTCTAATAAATAATCAAAATCCTAGCATAATTTGAAGATTTTATTCAATTTATTAATTTTCAAATTTAGTGAATTAAAAATTTGCTACTGCCTCTATTAACTACAAAATGAAGTAAATACTTAGAGCAAACACTAATGTTGAATTATACATTAACCTTTTTTTTGTTAGATTATAATAAACATGCTTAATAATATACTGATTTAATATTTTTTAATAAGAAACTAATTGTAATTAAAATGTAGTTTTACTATTTGATTAGAAAATGTGATATTTTCACCCTTTAGCTAAAATTTCTTATTCTTTATCATATATTTTAAAGGGATTTTTTCTTTTAGAAAGAGGTAAATTAATTTTTCCTATAAATAAAATAAATAAGTAATTCTTAAAAGTCATAACTTATTGTAATTGAATTTAATTGTTTAACAAAGAAAAAAACACAAATTTGTTCCTTGGCAATATATTTATCTGGTTATTGCTTAACATTTTTTTATTTTCAAAATGATGATTTTAATCTTAAATTTGTTCATTAAACTCTGTTCCTACAAGTGATTTTTCTTCTCTGCATCCTTCCAAAAACCTCTATAAAATTATCAAAAAATTAAAAAAAAAAATGAACACCATCCATTATTAAATTATCTTTTCTGAAATTTAAATCTTCATGAATTAGTATAACCCTGAAGGAAAATAATTTGAGAAATATTCTTAATTAAATAAAAAATAAATAATATTAATATTCTAATATGAATTTAATGAAATTAATTTCACATTAAGGATATGCATAAAGTTATTAGGCCTGTGATGATAACTTCTCCGTAACCCAAAGGATTAACAATTATAATAGGTTCATTGTTTTAGCATTTATCTTTTTAGTAATTCCAAGAGCATTAATCTACTTAACTACACATTTCTTCATCAAATATATATTCACACTTTGGTTAACACTTTTGATTTTCCTCTCTCCATTCACATAAATAATTCATATTATAACATGAGTCGTAATTATTTATCAATTAACATTATATTTAACATTTCTAAGAATATTAATTTAATTTACCTATTCTATAAATGTGCAATAATTTATAGGGCATTCTTCTTTAGTTAAATAAGATTCACAATTCTTAGAAGTGCATTTATCTTTTTTTATATCATAACTACAATATTTTGAATATTATAGACAATCACAAGAATCAAAAATCTCTTCACAAGATATACAAATAGAATCACTAATTTCAACACAAAATTCTGATCCAATACGTGATCCAGAACATTATTACGATTTGTCTAAATCACTGCATCTATATTATGTACAATATTTAATATCTTCATTAACTATCCATTGGCAAGGTCTGGAATTGTATTTATATTTATTACATTCAATTTCATCATAAATTTTAGAGCAATTAATTTATTCAGAGCAAGTATTTTCTTTTGAATCCCAATGGCAGTTATTTATAATACAAGATTCCATTATTTAATATAAATTGCATTAATTTTTTTAACAAGTCTAATCAAAATTACAAAATTGTTCATATGCTAAACATTTTTCTTTACTAAAATTTTCACAGTTAAATTATTCACACATTTTAGAATTCATTTTCTTTTAACAAGGTCTATCATTAAATTCGTATCTAAAACAATCAAACATAGGTTTAACAATATCATCACATTTTTACGCTGACAAGCATTCATTAGAACTACTCCAATAACAGATTGATTTTAGAAAAGATTTTCCTTCGCATTCATCAGAAGAATAATCCTAACACTATTTTAGTATGCATTGTAAACTTTATTAATTTTCTTATTATTAAACCTTGCAATGACTCTTTAAGTTACATTTATCCATATCTTGAATTTCAGTACAATCATAAATTTCAACAAACTTTTTACATTGACATCTTTATGCTTAAAGTACACAGTTTGGTTAATTTAAACATCCTTATTCACTTAGTGAATCATTAGAACAAAATTCGTCGAAAGCACGTGAACATCCATATTAAAATTCATTATATTTACAAGAATCTACAGCATTTTTACAAATTAATTTATTAGCAATAGGAAATTCTTCACATATATATTATTATTTATTTAATAATTAGCAATTTTAATCAAAAAAGCAATTTTCAATTTTAACACACCCAATAATATTTAATCCAGTCAATGAGCAACTTTTTTAATCCTCATTTGGAATTTCGCATTTGAAATTTTATTAATCATAATAACAAGCACCTTCTTTAACAATAGAGCAAACTTTTGAATTAACATTTGATGGTATTTAATCACAAGGAAGATATTATAAATAATCGTCACAATGATAATTTTCATTATTTGAATTCTTTAACCAAATACAAGGATATTTTTTAATATTTAGACAAGCATATTTATTCAATCCTTCATAAGTACATTTTACTTAGTCTAAATCAACAAAATCACAGCCATCTTTCATAAATCCACATGGTAAATCTAATTTTAGTTATGAACATAAATAAGAAGACAAATTTTATAATTTACAAGAATTTAATTTTTCATCTATTAAAAATTACTAATATCTACATTTTCTTCTTGTAGGATCCCAAAAACAATTTTAAAATTTAATATTTAGACAAGCTTCTTTATTTAATCCTTCTGTTAGACATGATAAAGTCTAAACATCATCAACTTTAATGCAGAATCTCATATTTTTATCATATTTTACAAGGTTTCCATTATTTATTAAACCACAAGCATTTACATTGACCTCAAATAGATATGAAGGTTAAAATATAATTAATTCTTTATCATCAATAGTTTAACACTATTAATTTTTCCACCTACAATTTATCCCTTCCTTTATAATTTTTAGACAAGATGTGTAACTAAGTTTAGAATCACAACTACTTGATTCATATTAAACAAATTTAATACAGTTTCCAAATTTTTCTTCTGATTCAATATTTTAAATAGTCTTTTTGACTTTAACTAATTAGATATTCCAATAACAATCACTTATTTTTTGTTATAAACAAGAATTAATATTAATATTATCTAAACAATTATTCTTAGTTTCATCTTATTCAAAAGCTGCACATTGATTATCTTTATATATACACATTTACCCTTATCTTTCAATATTCATACAAGCTCTTTAACTTCCATTTTAATGTGTTATATCTTCACAATTCATTTAGGCTGAACTTATCATTGAAATATAACCATTTTTATCATCTTAAATTTCAAGATATATACATTATTATTCCTCTTCGTACCATATACAAGGTAAAGTCAGTATTCTGCTACATTAACTTGGTGATTATAATTAATCGCAAGATGTAGGTTCAATAGATTTACATATATGATTTATTGAATCATATATACAAAAATTATCCTATATAGAAATACAAGTAAGTAAACTTGAGAATTTGATATCATCACATCTAGAATTTTAACTATCTAAATAATTTTAACATTCATTATTATTCCATTAACATTTATATAGTTGTTAATTTAAGCAATTTTCTATTGAGCCTGCCTCTCTACAACATAAACTTTTATTTGGATTAGTACACTTTTAGATCCCATAATTAGGATCATAACAATAATCTATAAATTAGCAATTTAATTAGCTATTTGTTTATTTTAAACATGCTATTCTATTTATTCCTCTTTAACATATAAGATCTTCCATTGCAGATACAATTTAACAAGATTAAGATAAGATATTATAAATGCAACCTTCATCTTGAGGATATTCACAAAAAGAATAGTGATTAATATTTTTGACTTCGAGACATTCAATTTATCTTATATCCATTAAATCGCGAGACATACATTTATCTTCAAAATATTAACAATACAATCCCTTCGTTTAAATATTGATACATCCTTATCTGTTAATAGCTAATTCACATGGAAGTGAGTAATAATCAGAAAATTAAATCTTAATACATCTATTTTATTAAAACTAACATCCTTCTCTTTATACTTTTTAACATTAAATTATATCTGTCGCATCCTCACAAAATTGTATAATGGTCTTATTAATTTTATAACATTGTTCCTTAAATATACAATTCTTTTAATCTAGACTACAAGCCTACTTGTTATACCCTTTTTATTCAGGATTTTTATCAACACACTGAATTTATTGAATATCTGAAGAATCAATTTTAAGACTTTTGCAACTAAAAGTAAAAGGATCAAAATAACAAGCAACATCTAAAGTCTAAGCACATATAGCACCTGAGTTTATATTTTTGATAGACTCGCAAGGTGTATTTATATAATCCTTTAAATCAACATTTATGCATTTATTATTTATATATTAACAATATTAAAATTGAGTTTTAATATTAATGCATGCATTCATATTTACATTTTAATCGCATTATAATTAGAATAATTATGCACTTTGAATTTAAATGCAAGATTCCTTCCAAAAAATAAGAACATCTTTATAAATTAGTTGAGAGTCTTGTAAAAATATTTCTTTTTAAAATTACTCACAAGTTTGTTTGTTAAACGAATCAATGTTAGATAATTAGTAGTTCGAAATAATAGATGAATTAGTAATACTATTAAGATTTTCTAAAGTTGTATATTAAATACACATTTTTTTTTGTTTATCATAAAAGCAAGGAACATCCAAACTTTAGGAACAAGTATAAGGATTTGTTTAAATTTACTTTTCACATTTAAAAATATCTTCTGATTTATCAAGATATTGACAACCTTCAGTATCATTAAATTAACAACTTTGTCCTTTCGTAATGATAGATAAACATTTATTTTTATTTACTAAATCGCTGCATTTTGAATATCCATATGAACCTTCACATTTCTTATCAGTTTCATTATATAGACAAACCAATTCTTATGAATTAAAAATACAAGCTTTCCTGTTTAATCCATAACATTCTATTTGAATTGATTTTTCTTCAACTAATTGACATTATCTTGTTTTACCATTAAAGAAACATGGATTTTTTTTATCTGCTTAACATATTTTTGGATTACTCAGCTATTTAGACTATTATAAGGCACAATTAAAATCATTTGTCTCACTAAATACATTACATTAATTATTTTAAAATTTACATAATACATTACTTGATTAAGTACATGCAAATTAGTTTAATGTATTTAAACAAATTGTAATATCTGAAGGGTTAATATGCTAACATTTATTATCTTTAAATTCACAAAAAGATTATACTTTGTTTAAGCATGTGTATTTGTTAATTCCAAATTCAGTGCAGTCAGTCAAGATTCTATTTAAATTATCAACTTTTACACATCTCTTCTAAATGTCACTATAAATTAAACCTATTTCCTCATTAAAAATTTAGCAAACCTTTATTGAATAAGGTGCAAATTTATTATCAATAATATCATTAATAGAATTAAATTTAAAATCTGAGCATACCCCTTTATTAAATTTGCAGAATGCATCCTACATCAAGCAAGCTACTTAATTTAAATAATCTTTACAACCTTCATTGACATTTTAGATTGTTATACATTTATTATTTAAAAAAGCACAATTATTCTTAGTTTTTAATAGACAAGCATTATAATTTAATCCTTAAGTTTCACATTGATAAAGTTATGGTTCTTATATTTCTCTACACTTATAGGTTTATGCTAATATACAACTTTTATTAACATTAATTTAAGTACAAGTTTAAGCATTCATATGTGATATTTCAGATTAATTAATTAAAAATGAAATACAACTTTCTGGTTTATCAATGAATTTAGCTAATTCACATTTTAATAAAGTATCAGACCAAACACAAGGTAATTATTACAAATTTAAGCATCCATATTTATTTAAACCTTCACATTTCTATGGAATCAATTCAATTTAACATTTTAAATCTTTCCATATACATGATTCAACCATAGATAAATTACAAGTTGATTAATTCATATAAGAAACACATTTTCCTTTTAATGGATTAAATTTTTCACATAATTTACTTTCTGTATTAAACCAACATAAATTTATTTACTCTTAATTGCAAGATTCCTAATTTAAACTTAAACAATCAAATTAATCTGTTGTTTTGATATTTGAAATTGGAATACAGCCATATTCATATTTCTTTAAATTACATTTTTAAGATCGAAACTTCTGCCATTAACATTTAATATTATAGGAAAACGAGAGACAAGCTTATTTGTTCAGATTTTCACATTAATTTATATTTTGAGTTATATGAACACATTTTTAATTAATTTTGTCATATATCATAGAAAAACCTGTGCATCTTACACATGCTTATTAAGATACAACAAAATCAATCAATTCATTACAAGTAGAATGAGTAGCATCTTCACATTTATTTGTGTATTTACATGCCTAATCAACTAAACCGCAAGCCTTTTATTAATTGTTTTATATGACAAACTAATTGACTTCATAGCATAAATAATATTTATTTGAGCAATCTTAATTTAATTAAGGGTGCAAAAAACTACCCTTTTTTTAACAATACCCTAAGAACACATAATCACAATCACAAAGGTCACATAATAATTTACTATAGCTTTTATTGCAATCACAAGGATTTGGAAAAGTATTAACACATTTTATTCCATCAAATCTACAATAATCATTAGCCTTAGCACATAAAATTGGTTAAGAAATTTCTTCACTTATTTCATTACAATTAAAACTAGAAAGCTAGGTTGTAATATTTTAACAGGTTTATTGATCCTTTTAAATACTTAAACAAGAAGGGCCTGGCTATTTAACAACAATTCCATTTTGACAAATAGCATTCTTGCTTTAACTTATATAGCAATTATTATTTGATATACTTGAACAATTAGGTATCTTATGTTCATTATTTGTTAAATATAGACAGCCTCCCTAATTTATATCAAAAAAACATCCTTCTTAATTTAATTCAAGGCAAAGAGCTTACGAAAAGGATTAATGACAAACTCTAATAATATTTTTTATTAATATACACCAAGGAGTTAAAGCGTAATTATCTTATTAAATACAATTATCTGAAAGAATCTGATTATATGGAGGTTCGAATTGAGTATCACAAAGATTATTGAATGTATTAGATGAATTTTCTAAAGTGACTGAAGCCAGTGTGTTAAGCTAATCATTGGAAAGTTCAAAATAAATTTCAGTAATTTGATTTGAATATTCATTCATACAAAATTCTTATTGAGAATAAGAACAAAATTAATTTCTGCATGTTTCTGAAGGGTTTTAAATTGATGTAAACGAATATTCAAATATTGTAAAAAATTTTTGTAATCTACATGAGTTTTTTTCTTCCCAAAAGCTATTTATTGTAATTTTTGGCTTATTTCTTTAATATAAATTAGAATTGGCTTAGAAAACTTCATTAGGACAATTATTCACTATCTCAACATTAGGGCAACCAATGCTTTCTTAGGCCTTTGATCTTCCAGTATCAAAATAATTAATTACTAGTTTGAAAACCTAACATGTATATTCTTTCCAATAACAATATTTTTCAAATCTGCATTGTTAAAAATCTTCCTTTTCTTCAGAACATTATTTTTCTCCAAATACTTCTGTTAAACTAGAACTTACAGAAGCACATGAAATTTTATTATGATGTTTTTTATTTAAGGAATAATTGAATAATTATGTACAAGTCATAGTTTATTGTACTTAAAATGATTAACATTAAAGAGTACTTTCATCAAAAATACATGCAATAGGTAAATTCATACAGACTTCAATATTAATTAAAATAGAAGTTTAACATTATGATTATTCATCTTCAAAGAATTTACATAATTTATTAGGAGGTTATTCATTTTAATCATAAAAACATTCATGAGTTCTTGTTTAATATAAACAAGCATATTAATTCATTTAATATTGATCACATCTTAAATTATTAATACTTTCATCAATTTTTATACATTTTTTTGTTTCTTTATCAAAATAATATCCAGCTCCAGTAATTAATAAACAAGCTTTTTCATTATAAAGATGATTTACATTTTTATTTGAATTCTCAAATTAATAAGATGTTTATTGTTTAAATTCTTAACATTAATATAATATATCATCCCACATACATGCCTGTTTTTCTACTTAAGAACATAGAATTTTATTTAAATTGTCATTACAATTTAATTCTGCAATTTCAGTGTAATTTTCATAACATTTATAAGCCTATGAATCCCATCGACAATTTCCATTTGTATTAGTATAACAAGCTCTATTATTTGCATTCTTACTTGAAACATCACAATTTTCAAATTTTGTTTCTGATTTTATACAAGTATTTTTAATTTCAGAATATTCACAAATTTACTAAGTTAGATTTATACTCTCACATACTGATTTACTTATCACTCCTTTTCCAACAAAGTAGTCACATTCTACATATTAAGGAGCCTCTTAACAAAGATCTGTATCATAAGAAAAAAAACATGGCAATACATTTCTGAGAGCATTTCTAATAGAAATACATGCCTTAATGTTTAAATTAGAATCGCATGTCGTTATTTCGCCAAATTCTTCATCTTATATTTCAGCACATAGTAGTTCATCTTAATTCCAAATACATTATTAATTGCCAGTATATCTTGTACACACATTTTTATTTCCAATTGCATCTTTGCAAGTTTGGTAATCTTCAGTTATAACTAAAATTTTGCATCTTTTATTTTCAGAATCATAATTAAAGTATTTTTGTGAGTTGAGAGATGTGATTTTTGCTTCAATAGATAAACATGAAAATTTATTTAAACGTGCTTCTTATGAAGTTAACTTTGTTAAATCTTAGATTTTAAAATCATGGAAATTAGTACAAACATTGCCATCAAAATAACAACGTTAAGATTTGTCCCAATCGATCATGTGGCAAGAGTTATAATTCATGGATGTGCAAGGTAATCTTAGATCATTATAGTTTTATTTGACTTATTCTTCATTAGATGTATCAACTATATCATTTGTCAATTCTTAGCATCTAAGGTTATTGAAAAAACAAAAAATATTTGTGTTTTTAATTTCGTTTCGACTTGTAAATTTACTACATGAATGTGCATTTATTCCTATCAATTCTAATTCATTACAACATATAGTTGTACAACCTTCGAAAAAAAGTTTACAATTTGTATTCTAAATATCAAAAGCACAATATTCTGATTCATCATTTGCTATTGATGCACAAACATTTGGATTAATTATTGTATTTGGACCACTAAACTGAAGACATTTTGTATTATATTTAACAGGTATTTCAGTACAAGAGTTTGTGTTTAATGACCATTAACATAATTATCCCTTTGTTATTATAGAAGCGCAATCTTATTTTATAAGAGATTTTTTATCACATTTATCAAAATTATTGAAAATTATTTCAGAAGGGTNTAGATGTTTATTGTTTAAATTCTTAACATTAATATAATATATCATCCCACATACATGCGTGTTTTTCTACTTAAGAACATAGAATTTTATTTAAATTGTCATTGCAATTTAATTCTGCAATTTCAGTGTAATTTTCATAACATTTATAAGCCTATGAATCCCATCGACAATTTCCATTTGTATTAGTATAACAAGCCCTATTATTTGCATTCTTACTTGAAACATCACAATTTTCAAATTTTGTTTCTGATTTTATACAAATTTTTAAATTTTCAGAATATTCACAAGGCTAACTAGGCCTACTGATATATTTGCATACTGAATTTGTTATTAACCCTTTGAGATTAAAATAATCACAAGCAACATCTATTGGTGCTTAAATACATTCATCATTGTCATAAGAAAAAAAACAATTTAATATTTTACTCTCAACACAAGTTTTAATATTTAAGTTAGAATTACAAGTTTAAATTTCACCAAATTCATCTTCAGTTATAGTCACACAATTTAGTCTATCTGAATCCCATTTACAAAAGTTATTACCAGTATATCTAGTACAAAGATTTTTATTTCCATAGGCATCTTAACATTTAGCATATAAAAATTCAGAATTAATTATCAATCCTTTACATCTTTTTGTGACTTTATCATAAGTATAATATTTTTATTTATTATATATTGTTAACTTTGCTTGAATTGCTAAACAAGAATATTCA
The DNA here is from genome assembly GCA_905182975.1 of Paramecium primaurelia. Classification (NCBI taxonomy): domain Eukaryota; phylum Ciliophora; class Oligohymenophorea; order Peniculida; family Parameciidae; genus Paramecium; species Paramecium primaurelia. Next base: position 390,400 of record CAJJDM010000012.1, read on the forward strand.
TTTAATCTTATAGGATGTTAGGTAAGAGACATTAAATCTTTGATTTAGGAATAATCTAGATTCAAGCAAGCCTCTCCATTATAATAACAAAGTTAAGAAGTTGACCACTCAATCATATGGCAGGAATTTATGTTCATGGATGTACAAGGTAATTTTAACTCATTATAGTATTGTTAAACTAAATTTTGATCGGATATATCAACCACTTCTGTATTTAATTCTTAACATTTAAGATCTTTGAAATAACAATAAACACCTATTTCTTTACTTGAAAACCTACTACAAGAATTAGCATTTATTCCAATCAATTTCTTATCTGTGCAACATTTAGTTTTACATACTTCAGAATAAATTGTACATTTTTTTGTTATATAATCAAAACCACAATATTCAGGATAATCTAAATTTATTGATGCACAAACATTTGGATTTACAATTGTTCTTTCATTACCAAATTCTAAACAATAATGATTATTTTCAACAAAAGTTTAAGTACAAGAGTTAGTTGTGTAAGACCAAATACATAATTCTCCTTTAGTAATAATTGATGAACATTAGATTTTATTTAAATATGCATCCTTACATTTTTAAGTAGAATTGTAATTTATTTTTATTTGTTCTTAAATTTCTTAATCTTTATCAATTTCTTGATCAATCATAATATCAGTATCTTTTGATTTAATACATTTTGTTTTATCATATTAACAATTATCATCAATTAATGAACACCCAATCTTATTCAATCCTTTAGTATCACAATTTGTAGTTTTTTCTTGAATATTATTAACACATCCTTTGAATCTTTCATGATACATGCATGGCTCATTTTGAAATGAAGCCAAAGCACAAGCCTAATAATTAGAATATTATAGATGTAAACATGGGACTTCTGAAATATCACTTCTCCCAGAGAAATATACACACTATTATTGAAACCATCTACATGGAGTTGATTCAGTATTAATAGAAGCACACATTACATTATTTAAACCTAAAGATAAATTTTTGCAACTAATAGTATTTAATAATTGTTTTATTTAATTATTACCAGAATTAACTTAGATCGATTTGCATTACTATTTTTTTTCATCATAATAACATCCTATTTAATCATTTTCATAAACTTGAGAACAAGAAATTGGATTGGCATAACCTAGACTTTCACAAGTTGTTAATTTTTATTCTATCTTAATTAATGCACATCCATTATTAGTCCATTAACATGTTTATTAATGTTTTTAAATACTTAAACATCCTAATTAATTAAGAAATGGAGTAGAACATTAATCATTTACTGAACTTTGAACACATAAATTAGTTTTAATGTCATATTTACAAATCACATTTGGTTTAGATATAGCTTAACAGACATTTCCATTAACTTTCATTAATGAATTTTTTAATTCTAAAGGACAATTAGTATTTTAATTAATAAATATTGCTTAACAATTATTACCATTCCATAAACATAATTAAGAATGGTTTTTTAAATTAACACAAGCTCTTTCGTTTAAATCCATATGACATTAATAAAGATTAAGATCTTCTTAATTTAATTCTAAACATTTTCCTTTATAAAATGAACATCTTTTTGTTTTTATTTTAAGACAAGCTTTCTTAGATAATCCTGGAGCATTACATCCTAATTTATTAAATTCATTTATTTCTAGACTCTTACATTTTTTTTATTTTTCATCATACATACAAAATTATTATGATTATGTACAAACTTAAGCATTAACTTCATTTTTAGTTTCACATTTAAATTCTTTTTCTTAAAATACTCTACATTATGAATCTACCCATTCACATAATAATTAAATTCCATTAGGTTTCATTAAAGAAATACATGCATTTTTATTTAATTTTTGGTCACATGTTATAACTTATTCTTGTTATATTGAATTGCATTGACCATCTTAAAATATACCTAATTTTTTAATATTGTGAAATATTACAATATTAATCATTTGTTGTTATAGAAATACATGCTTTATCATTTAATCCTATATCATTACATTTTAATTTTGATAATTATCCTCTTCCAACTTCAACACATCTATAATCTCCATCATATCCATTATTCATACCTATTTAAATATATATATATTACATAATCCAGACTGAATTTATTGACAAGTATAAGGGCTAACAGAAACATTATATTAATCACATTGTTGAGAACTATTATTATTCTCTTCATTTAATTCTTGGCATCTATTATTCCAAAAGCATTTTTTTTTTTATACATTCATACATGCTAATTTATTGAACTACCCAAAACAACCCAATTTTTATACTTCAGCATAATCTATAGTTTGGCATTTTTCAAAAAATGCACCTATTTCATTATTATAATTTCTTACAGTACATATTTTCACCTTAACTGTTTGTTTATTAATTTATACAAGCTTCCCTATTCAAATATTGTGAACAACCCAAATTTTATTATGAAGTCTCTAAGCATTTTCCTATTGATAGGTTAAAATGACCTAAAAATGAAATGGATATAATNTGTGTTTTTAATTTCGTTTCGACTTGTAAATTTACTACATGAATGTGCATTTATTCCTATCAATTCTAATTCATTACAACATATAGTTGTACAACCTTCGAAAAAAAGTTTACAATTTGTATTCTAAATATCAAAAGCACAATATTCTGATTCATCATTTGCTATTGATGCACAAACATTTGGATTAATTATTGTATTTGGACCACTAAACTGAAGACATTTTGTATTATATTTAACAGGTATTTCAGTACAAGAGTTTGTGTTTAATGACCATTAACATAATTATCCCTTTGTTATTATAGAAGCGCAATCTTATTTTATAAGAGATTTTTTATCACATTTATCAAAATTATTGAAAATTATTTCAGAAGGGTTTACAGGATCTTCAATTATGATTAAACCACTTAAGCCACATTTATTTTTATAAAACTAACACAAATTCGAATTTTATTAATCCTTAATTAATTCGCAACCAATTTAATTTAAACCCAATGTAAAACAATCTCTATTTTTTTCTTAAAAATAATTTATGCATCCAGCTAAGTCTTCTGAATACATGCATGGCTCATTTTGAAATGAAGCCAAAGCACAAGCCTAATAATTAGAATATTATAGATGTAAACATGGGACTTCTGAAATATCACTTCTCCCAGAGAAATATACACACTATTATTGAAACCATCTACATGGAGTTGATTCAGTATTAATAGAAGCACACATTACATTATTTAAACCTAAAGATAAATTTTTGCAACTAATAGTATTTAATAATTGTTTTATTTAATTATTACCAGAATTAACTTAGATCGATTTGCATTACTATTTTTTTTCATCAAAATAACATCCTATTTAATCATTTTCATAAACTTGAGAACAAGAAATTGGATTGGCATAACCTAAACTTTCACAAGTTGTTAATTTTTATTCTATCTTTATTAATGCACATCCTTTATTAGTCCATTAACATGTTTATTAATGTTTTTAAATACTTAAACATCCTAATTAATTAAGAAATGGAGTAGAACATTAATCATTTACTGAACTTTGAACACATAAATTAGTTTTAATGTCATATTTACAAATCACATTTGGTTTAGATATAGCTTAACAGACATTTCCATTAACTTTCATTAATGAATTTTTTAATTCTAAAGGACAATTAGTATTTTAATTAATAAATATTGCTTAACAATTATTACCATTCCATAAACATAATTAAGAATGGTTTTTTAAATTAACACAAGCTCTTTCGTTTAAATCCATATGACATTAATAAAGATTAAGATCTTCTTAATTTAATTCTAAACATTTTCCTTTATAAAATGAACATCTTTTTGTTTTTATTTTAAGACAAGCTTTCTTAGATAATCCTGGAGCATTACATCCTAATTTATTAAATTCATTTATTTCTAGACTCTTACATTTTTTTTATTTTTCATCATACATACAAAATTATTATGATTATGTACAAACTTAAGCATTAACTTCATTTTTAGTTTCACATTTAAATTCTTTTTCTTAAAATACTCTACATTATGAATCTACCCATTCACATAATAATTAAATTCCATTAGGTTTCATTAAAGAAATACATGCATTTTTATTTAATTTTTGGTCACATGTTATAACTTATTCTTGTTATATTGAATTGCATTGACCATCTTAAAATATACCTAATTTTTTAATATTGTGAAATATTACAATATTAATCATTTGTTGTTATAGAAATACATGCTTTATCATTTAATCCTATATCATTACATTTTAATTTTGATAATTATCCTCTTCCAACTTCAACACATCTATAATCTCCATCATATCCATTATTCATACCTATTTAAATATATATATATATTACATAATCCAGACTGAATTTATTGACAAGTATAAGGGCTAACAGAAACATTATATTAATCACATTGTTGAGAACTATTATTATTCTCTTCATTTAATTCTTGGCATCTATTATTCCAAAAGCATTTTTTTTTTTATACATTCATACATGCTAATTTATTGAACTACCCAAAACAACCCAATTTTTATACTTCAGCATAATCTATAGTTTGGCATTTTTCAAAAAATGCACCTATTTCATTATTATAATTTCTTACAGTACATATTTTCACCTTAACTGTTTGTTTATTAATTTATACAAGCTTCCCTATTCAAATATTGTGAACAACCCAAATTTTATTATGAAGTCTCTAAGCATTTTCCTATTGATAGGTTAAAATGACCTAAAAATGAAATGGATATAATACATTTAAAAATACTAGTATTAGAGATACATTATAAAGGGGAGTTTGGATAAAAATTACAATTATCATTTGCAATCACTGTTGATAAATAGCAAATTATCAATAGAAATATCGAAAAAATTCTGTAGCATTAAAATTTCATTTATTTAATGAATAATTTCTATTAAAGTAATCAATCAAATATCCCCTTCATTTATAGTAAGATAAAGAAACCACACTGGAATTATTATTTTTTTTATAAACTGTTTCATTGAATTAAATTCTGACAAAGGAAAAATGTTTTTGAATTTTTTATAAATTAGCTTTTATTTTAGTATCAATAGCTTATAAAAACCAAATAAAAAAATAAAATTTTTGATATTCTTAATAGTTTATGCTTATTAGCTTCTTCATATAAATTATTTTATAAATTACTTAAAAATAGATATATCTATTTTGCTTCATTTATTAATTTATGTTTAATTGATGATTAACTATTTAAAAATAAACAATCCTTTACATATTTCTAATAAAAAATAGGTAAAATTTATAGTTATATCATCAAAATTAAAAGGAATAACAATTATTATTTAAGAAATTTTATAAAAATTATTCAACTTTTATTTTATAATTAAATTATATTACCCAAGAATATTAGATCATAGATCTAAGAAATTTATATAACGTTATAAAATAATTCTAATCAATATACTAATTTTTTTTCCTTTTTGATTAAAAATAGCTTGATAAATATGTTCCAATTTTTGAAAACCTAATATTAATTATAAGCTATATTTTTATGCAAAAAATAAATAAATAAGATTCTCATTTTTTCATAAATAATCATTTTAATTATTTGATTGATTTTAGTTTAGGGAAGACTTAAACTTCCTCAAAGTCTCCTTATAATTAGCCTATTAACTCTTTCAAAATATTATCATGTGTCAGTTTATAAATGCTTTATTGACATTATGGACATTATGCCAAGTTCAAATCTAATTGACCTGTAGAACATAAATCAGTAAGACTATTTTCATCAAAGGCTTCAGGATGCTGACAATAGATACCTCTAATGGGATTTCTTAATTTCTAATTTGTTATTAAACACTAAAATTTAATAGATTAAATATTTACTCTCAATTTTAAATCAAATTAATCTAATTCTTAAATTGGAGATTCTAATTCTTCAAATCTCAGAGATGGATAAAGTTTATTTTATAAAAAAAGTTAATATTTTTCCTTATTCAAAAAATTAAAATTCTTAATTGTATTTATAAAATTGAGCATCTTTGTATCCACATAAACTTATTCATGAACACTTTGATCCCTATGTCTTTTTTTAGGTGAAAAAGGATTATGACATAAAGGACAAGAGACTGAATAAGTTTTGACTCCATTCCTATTTTCTGGGTGTTATACTTAATTTAATATGCAACTCATGTATCTAAGATCGCAAACATTTACTTTATCACATCTAATACATCTACAAGGTATTTCAATTTTACAATTAGTAATTTAATCTTTAATAATATTTAGATCTCCATTTAAAGGATGTTCATAAAATTTATCTGTTAATTCTTGATTTTTTGTGGAGGAATAAATTCTATCTGTTAGATCATAGATAGATTTAATATAGTTCATGGTTTCTGTTGTAGTTGGAACTAACTTTTTGTAAGCAACAATTTGAGGATCATAATTTGTTATCGAGTATGTATCTAATAATGTTAAGGACTGTCGTTCAAATATATAATCAGATGAAAAATTATAGCTTTTTAATCCTATCTCANACTTCAGCATAATCTATAGTTTGGCATTTTTCAAAAAATGCACCTATTTCATTATTATAATTTCTTACAGTACATATTTTCACCTTAACTGTTTGTTTATTAATTTATACAAGCTTCCCTATTCAAATATTGTGAACAACCCAAATTTTATTATGAAGTCTCTAAGCATTTTCCTATTGATAGGTTAAAATGACCTAAAAATGAAATGGATATAATACATTTAAAAATACTAGTATTAGAGATACATTATAAAGGGGAGTTTGGATAAAAATTACAATTATCATTTGCAATCACTGTTGATAAATAGCAAATTATCAATAGAAATATCGAAAAAATTCTGTAGCATTAAAATTTCATTTATTTAATGAATAATTTCTATTAAAGTAATCAATCAAATATCCCCTTCATTTATAGTAAGATAAAGAAACCACACTGGAATTATTATTTTTTTTATAAACTGTTTCATTGAATTAAATTCTGACAAAGGAAAAATGTTTTTGAATTTTTTATAAATTAGCTTTTATTTTAGTATCAATAGCTTATAAAAACCAAATAAAAAAATAAAATTTTTGATATTCTTAATAGTTTATGCTTATTAGCTTCTTCATATAAATTATTTTATAAATTACTTAAAAATAGATATATCTATTTTGCTTCATTTATTAATTTATGTTTAATTGATGATTAACTATTTAAAAATAAACAATCCTTTACATATTTCTAATAAAAAATAGGTAAAATTTATAGTTATATCATCAAAATTAAAAGGAATAACAATTATTATTTAAGAAATTTTATAAAAATTATTCAACTTTTATTTTATAATTAAATTATATTACCCAAGAATATTAGATCATAGATCTAAGAAATTTATATAACGTTATAAAATAATTCTAATCAATATACTAATTTTTTTTCCTTTTTGATTAAAAATAGCTTGATAAATATGTTCCAATTTTTGAAAACCTAATATTAATTATAAGCTATATTTTTATGCAAAAAATAAATAAATAAGATTCTCATTTTTTCATAAATAATCATTTTAATTATTTGATTGATTTTAGTTTAGGGAAGACTTAAACTTCCTCAAAGTCTCCTTATAATTAGCCTATTAACTCTTTCAAAATATTATCATGTGTCAGTTTATAAATGCTTTATTGACATTATGGACATTATGCCAAGTTCAAATCTAATTGACCTGTAGAACATAAATCAGTAAGACTATTTTCATCAAAGGCTTCAGGATGCTGACAATAGATACCTCTAATGGGATTTCTTAATTTCTAATTTGTTATTAAACACTAAAATTTAATAGATTAAATATTTACTCTCAATTTTAAATCAAATTAATCTAATTCTTAAATTGGAGATTCTAATTCTTCAAATCTCAGAGATGGATAAAGTTTATTTTATAAAAAAAGTTAATATTTTTCCTTATTCAAAAAATTAAAATTCTTAATTGTATTTATAAAATTGAGCATCTTTGTATCCACATAAACTTATTCATGAACACTTTGATCCCTATGTCTTTTTTTAGGTGAAAAAGGATTATGACATAAAGGACAAGAGACTGAATAAGTTTTGACTCCATTCCTATTTTCTGGGTGTTATACTTAATTTAATATGCAACTCATGTATCTAAGATCGCAAACATTTACTTTATCACATCTAATACATCTACAAGGTATTTCAATTTTACAATTAGTAATTTAATCTTTAATAATATTTAGATCTCCATTTAAAGGATGTTCATAAAATTTATCTGTTAATTCTTGATTTTTTGTGGAGGAATAAATTCTATCTGTTAGATCATAGATAGATTTAATATAGTTCATGGTTTCTGTTGTAGTTGGAACTAACTTTTTGTAAGCAACAATTTGAGGATCATAATTTGTTATCGAGTATGTATCTAATAATGTTAAGGACTGTCGTTCAAATATATAATCAGATGAAAAATTATAGCTTTTTAATCCTATCTCATATAATTCTTAATCCAACTATAATTCATTTAAATTAATAATCTCCTAACATCCAAGAAATAGACACTTAAATTATTTTTCTGAAAATATAATTATTATTACGATCTCGCTATTGCATGTACCAATTTAAATAAAGAAAATCATAACATTCTAAATGATTACATTATTTCCCTCTCACTGGAATTTGTATTCTCATATTCCCTAATAAACAAAGATGATAATATTTAAAGGATTCATTCCCTTTAGTTTACTTTCTTATTGTAGTGAAATTTTATTGAGTATCATTTTATTAACCAAATATTTATTAAATTTGATTATTGTATTTAAATTATTCCTTACCTAAAAAGCCAGGATATAAAGGAATTAATATTTAAGTGGATAAATAATATGTTATTGGTTTTGATTTATCGTTTAACTATTTTTTATTATATTATTTATACTTTTTATTAAAGTTATTGGAATAATAAATTTGGAATTAAAGGTATATCTTTTTTAAAATGACTTTTTGCTCTGCATAGAGGACACTAAATATATCCATCTTACATAAAATTACTGTCATTCTATATCAAATATTTCAATATTTATTTAAGATCAAAACAATCATTCAAATGCTTTTTTTCTATTATGCATTGCATAAATGACACCTTTGATAATTAATTTTTATACAGGTTACTCTAACCATTCCCCACTTATGGAACATGTAAATTTAATATTAAAAACGGGATATTAGGATTTGCAATATTATAAAAACTAATCAAACAATTTCTGATTTTCTTCCTCTTAATTCTTCCAAGAATCCTTAATTGAATAGGAGATTTTATCTATATTATTAATAGAGATTTTTATTGGTGATGACTATTTTTAAGGACTCTTTTAATCCATTATTTTGGATCAAATATTTCTAAAATTAATAATGTCAAAAAATATGTAAAAAATCAATATTTTTAACATTTTATAATAATCAACTTTAACTATGTTTTTTTAATATTGAAATATATATTTTATATATAGTATCTAAGACTATAAAAATTAAAGAAAATCAATCAAATAAGTCAATAAAAGATATAAAAAAAAATTTATCTATAATATTCATTTTCGAAATATTAAAATCAAATGTTATAATTTAGAAATTAAATGACTTAAAATTGAATATATGATGATTATTTTATTATGAAAAGTTATCACATGAAATCTTTGATTTGATTAAATGATTTATAATTAATGTGGTGTATTTATTGTTTTTATTAGTGAATGTTAATTATTAAAATATTTAAATAATATCTTTAATATTTAATATTTATTTAAATTACAAAANATATAATCAGATGAAAAATTATAGCTTTTTAATCCTATCTCATATAATTCTTAATCCAACTATAATTCATTTAAATTAATAATCTCCTAACATCCAAGAAATAGACACTTAAATTATTTTTCTGAAAATATAATTATTATTACGATCTCGCTATTGCATGTACCAATTTAAATAAAGAAAATCATAACATTCTAAATGATTACATTATTTCCCTCTCACTGGAATTTGTATTCTCATATTCCCTAATAAACAAAGATGATAATATTTAAAGGATTCATTCCCTTTAGTTTACTTTCTTATTGTAGTGAAATTTTATTGAGTATCATTTTATTAACCAAATATTTATTAAATTTGATTATTGTATTTAAATTATTCCTTACCTAAAAAGCCAGGATATAAAGGAATTAATATTTAAGTGGATAAATAATATGTTATTGGTTTTGATTTATCGTTTAACTATTTTTTATTATATTATTTATACTTTTTATTAAAGTTATTGGAATAATAAATTTGGAATTAAAGGTATATCTTTTTTAAAATGACTTTTTGCTCTGCATAGAGGACACTAAATATATCCATCTTACATAAAATTACTGTCATTCTATATCAAATATTTCAATATTTATTTAAGATCAAAACAATCATTCAAATGCTTTTTTTCTATTATGCATTGCATAAATGACACCTTTGATAATTAATTTTTATACAGGTTACTCTAACCATTCCCCACTTATGGAACATGTAAATTTAATATTAAAAACGGGATATTAGGATTTGCAATATTATAAAAACTAATCAAACAATTTCTGATTTTCTTCCTCTTAATTCTTCCAAGAATCCTTAATTGAATAGGAGATTTTATCTATATTATTAATAGAGATTTTTATTGGTGATGACTATTTTTAAGGACTCTTTTAATCCATTATTTTGGATCAAATATTTCTAAAATTAATATTGTCAAAAAATATGTAAAAAATCAATATTTTTAACATTTTATAATAATCAACTTTAACTATGTTTTTTTAATATTGAAATATATATTTTATATATAGTATCTAAGACTATAAAAATTAAAGAAAATCAATCAAATAAGTCAATAAAAGATATAAAAAAAAATTTATCTATAATATTCATTTTCGAAATATTAAAATCAAATGTTATAATTTAGAAATTAAATGACTTAAAATTGAATATATGATGATTATTTTATTATGAAAAGTTATCACATGAAATCTTTGATTTGATTAAATGATTTATAATTAATGTGGTGTATTTATTGTTTTTATTAGTGAATGTTAATTATTAAAATATTTAAATAATATCTTTAATATTTAATATTTATTTAAATTACAAAAGTGCATGACTGACAATTAAACACAAAATTGGGGAGATTTATCATCCGATGAAGAAAATGAGAAACCTTAAGTTGATTCTCAAAATCCTAAAACTCAAAATTAATAGGGAGGAAATAAACAAAGAAATAATTAATCACAACAAGGCTCATCTACCAGATAATAAAGATAGAGGCAAGATTAAACATAAGGAGAAGATAATTAGAACCTAGAAAATGATAGAAATGATAAGGATACCGATAATCCTGAACACTCTAATTAATAGGGAAATTATAATTAGAGAAATAATCAATATAAAAAAGGTTATAGAGATAACAAAGATAAAAGAACCAGAGGAGATGGTAATTATAGAGGAGAAGGTAATTATAGAGGAGAAGGTAATTACAGAGGAGAAGGTAATTAGAGAGGAGATGGTAATTATAGAGGAGATGGTAATTACAGAGGAAATGGTAATTATAGAGGAAATCGTGATAATTAAAAGAATTTTAAAAATAGAGATTATAATTCTAACTAAGATGATAGATAAGATAGAAATGATAGATAAGATAGAGAAGGCAGAAATGAAAGAAGAAAAAATTAAGATAGGGATAACACTGGTATTTATTTTAATAATCAATTTAGGATTTCTTGAGTAAAAGAAAGAATAATTAAATAATTATAATGGAGATAGTATTAATATATTACTTCATTATAATACTGGTGAGATTTAATTGAAATAAGAATTAAAAGATATTGAAATAAAAAATTTTATTTCTAATGATGATTAAACAAGATTTGATGTAGATAAAGAAAATGCTCTTAGACTTTTGGATGTTTTTAAATTATAAATTGTATAGCATCTTTTTTTAAAAATATTGTTTAGGAATTAGATGGAAGAATCCATAAACTTTATATGAGAATAGGTTCAGATCATCATGAAAAAAACAATTATGGAAATAGAGGAGGATATCAAAAATAACCTTATTAATAAAGATAATAACATAATGATGAACAAAATGAATTTGGAAATAGAAATAGAGACAGAGACACAAAATTTTAAAACAAAAGAAATAATTTTGAACCTCCTAAAATTATTAGAAATACCTCTTCAAAAGTTGATGATAATGTAATTTAAGTTTTATCTTATTAGTTATAATAATAAACTGAATAATAATAATAGCCATAAAATGAAGTTTAATAGAGTTAATAAAATGATGCCACATAATAATAATAAACTTAAAAGATAGAAAGAACAGATGATAAGCCTATTGTTTAAGAAGAAAATAATTAACAATTTGTACAAAAGGAGTAGAATCAATCTAGAAATTATTATAAAGGTCATGATAATTAAAACAGAGGTTATAAATAAAATAATAAATAATATAATAATTATGACAGAGAATAAAATAATCAAAATTAAGATTAGAATGAATAGGGCAAGGATGAATAAAATTAATTTAGAAATAATAACAATAATTATAATAATAAATATAGAGGAAATAAAGATAGATAATACAATAGAAATTAAAATGATAATAATGATTAAGAAGTTTAAAATAATTAAGAAGATAGAGATAATCAAAGAGGAGGACAAAGAAATTATTAAAATAATAGAGGAAATTACAGAAATAACAATAATAGAAATAATAGAAATGATGATAAAGATAATGAAATTGATAATGATAATAGGAACAATAATGATGGAAATAATTATAGAAATTATAATAGAAATAATAATAATGATTAAGACAATAATAATAGAAATTATAATAAAGATAATTACAGAAATAATAATAATAAAAATTATAATAATAGAGATAATAGAGGATATGAACCAAAATAATAATAAGGTTAATAAGGAGATGAAGATGGTTAAAAAAAATAGAATTTTAGAGGAAATACATAGGTAAATTAAATATTAAAATATAGAATGAAATTAAAGAGTTTGCTTTTAGTCAACATTATGATAAGTAAAAGAAAGAACCATAGAAAACAGGAATAAAATCAAATAATATATTCGACGCATTAAAGTGAGTGTACATCATTAAATTAATGTTATATGTGTTTTTTGATACGATAACCTAACTTGTTATTTCTTTTTCTATCAAATATTAAAATCAGAGTTTTAATAATCTTATTTTACTGTCACTTCTAAATGTTTAGATTTCTCCAAGTGCAGAAATTTCTTTTCTTTCAGATGTAACATATCCTAGAGTATCTTATCGTTTTATAATATTAACTTTAGGTAGTACAGGTTATTAAGGTTTAATTAACCCAGAATCAACTTTTGCTTTTATTTTACTAAGATTATTTTTTTCTTTTTTTGGTTCCAATTTATAATTACCAATTCTTATTAATTCGTCTGAATTCTCACTTACTTTTTTTGAAACCTATTGTTTGAGTCTGTTCATTGTGTTTTTACCATATTGTAAGGCAGTTGATCTTCTTAAATATTATCTTTCAGTTGGATCAGGATCTAATTAGACTTAATTTAATAGAAACTTAAAAATACTTTATTTAGTATCATGTCTATTAGCAAGCCAAGAAAATGCTACACCAGCAGTAAATTTTGTTTATATTTTTTCAATGATTTAATCTTCAATGATGGTTTCTTATTATTATATACTATGATCTTATTTTTCTTTACTATCTCTAGTTTGATCTGGCATAGTTTTAGGTAAGTCATCTGATGTTTTTTATCTCATAATGATAGTTCCTTTCTTTGATTAATTTGGAGTGGCACTTCCTAAACGCTATTTTCGCAACTTCCTTCTAATAACGTTGAAAATAGGTTCTAATTTGACTGCTTTTAATTTTAATTATGCTACCATCATTTCATCTTTTCTCTCTAAAATTTTATCAATTAATTGAATTCTAAGTTATTAGAAAAGTTCAACCTCTCATCAGCTGAATTCAGAGTTTTAAGAGATGCAATAATTTATTTTTTATCATTAAAATCTGATAATTAGTTATAAGCATCTTGAACTCTTTATTTTTTTATGTTAATAGATTAAGATTTATTTGAATCATTTTTTTAATGTAAAGTCTTTCTTTAATTTTCTATAAAATTTTATGGTCTATCTTTATTTTCAGTTTTATTCAAAGTAGGAGTTAGAACATAGTTCAAAGGTCTGGCTGACACAAATAATGGTTATAATATATTTTTTGCAGTATAATTTGGTCGATTTAGCATTAGTTTATCGAAGCTCATAAATATTTGATAAATAAATTCATTTAATTAAATGTCACAGTAATCCCTAAGTTAGTTTTCATAACATAGTCAATAATAACAATAAAACTAATAGCCTGCTTAGAAGATAGGAAGTTCAATAGAAGATATTACATAGGATTTGGAAGAATTATTTGAATCTCTTAAGAGTAATCATTATTAAATAAATTTACAGTTGAAAAGCAAGGATAACAAATAGATTAGATAGAGAAATCAACATTATTAGCATTACTTTTATATTTAAATATTGATAAATCAGAAGCATAATTTTTCAATTATGTTGTTAGAACATTAGATCAAATGCCATCAGTAATTATATATTAAAACAATATTAGACTACATTAAATAAGGAATAATTCAAATCCTTATTTTTAGATCCTCAAATAAATACAGAGAATTTGAAAAGTGAAGAGTTTGCATAAATATTTAGTGTTTTTGATTTATAAAAAAAAGGATCCTTTAGTGCAGAAGATTTCTTAAGGCTATATAAAGAGACATCTGAATATTTGAATCTAAATGAACATGATAAAATATAAGTGGAGGCAAGAATAAAAAAGGATTTTGAAATTATTAGTCCAGAACACAAGGAAATCACACCTATTGAATTTTTTAAGATAATAAATAATTAAGGTTGATTCTAATTTTTTATTGAAAATTAATTACAATATATCATTATTTATTTACAGTATATTAAATAGTATTAAATGGATTCAGATTAAGAGATAAAAAGGAAAATAAGATCACATTCGGTTGAAAGAGGCATGAATTTATTATAATTTTAGGGAAAACAGAAAGTTAGTCATAGTTTACAGATGAAATTGAAGATGATAAAATAGTCACAATTGGAGTTTGTTGTATGGCTAAAAAGTCTTAATCAAAAGAAATGCAAGAAATTCTGAATCGTATAAATCCTGAGTTTTTTTAAATTGAGATATTTCCTGAATAAATGATTCTTGAAGATCCAATAGAATCATGGCCAATAGTAGAAACACTAATAAGTTTTTATTCTGATGGATTTCCTTTAAATAAAGCTATAGCCTATGCTGATTTAAGAAAACCATTTATTATAAATGATCTAAAGAAATAACAACTACTATGGGATAGGGAAAGAGTTTATACTTTATTAAAGAAAAATAAAGTTCCAGTACCTAAACATTATTTCGTATTTAAAAATCCAAATAAATATATTATTGATGATTATAATAGAAAAGAAATTGAAAAAAAGTGTAAACCTAGAAAAAATGAATAGGAAATAATTGAGGAGGAAGATAATGTTGATAGTGTTATAAGTTTTTTATAGAATGAAGATTCATCTTAATATATAAAATAAGTTTAGACAGCAAAATAATTATAAGAATTAATATTACCTTCAAGATAGGACACAATGGAAGATAAAAATAAAAATAAAATGAAATAAGGAATGAGATCTTATGATGCTAGATCTTTATCAACTGTAATTGATATTAAGAAAGATAATAAAGATCTTTAGATTACTAAGATTGAGGAATGTGATGATTATTTATTAATAAATGGGTAGAAATTAGTTAAGCCTTTTGTAGAAAAACCATTTGATGCTGAAGATCACAATATATATATTTATTATAATTCAAGAGATGGAGGTGGATGTAAGAAGCTGTTTAGAAAAGTTGGTAATTAGAGTAGTATATTTGATCCAGCTTAGATTAGTATAAGAAATGATAATGAAAACTATATTTATGAAGTATTTTTACCAACAAATGGATTTGATATTAAAGTATATACTGTAGGAGAGTTTTATGCACATGCAGAAGCTAGAAAAAGTCCAGTATTGGATGGTAAGGTGCTTAGATCTTAAAATGGTAAGGAAATGAGATATCCTGTATGTTTGACAATGGAAGAAAAAATGATGGCTATAAAGATTGTGAATATATTTGGTTAAAATATTTGTGGATTTGATTTATTAAGAAGTAATAATAAATCATATGTATGTGATGTTAATGGTTGGTCATTTGTAAAAGGAAATCCTAAATATTATTAAGATTGTGCTGCTATTTTATAGAATATGATATTGGCTAAATTAAGACCTACTTTATTATTGAAACAAATTTCTGATATCAATTTAGTTAAAGGATTCTATAAGAATTCTTTTAGACCAAATTCAAAAGATATAGATAATAAAGAATAGAATTCTGAATTAAGATCTGTAGTAGCAATATTTAGACATGGAGATAGAACACCTAAATAAAAAATGAAAATGAGATCTACTAATGAATAATTTTTATCATTTTTTGATGATGTACCTGATCCATCAAAAGAAATTAAATTAAAACATCCAAAATAATTATTTAAATTACTTAATTTAACAAGAGAATGTATTGCAAAAACTTCTTGTTGTGATGATAATATTATTAAATTACTACAAATGAAATCAGTTCTTGAATTAGGTGGACATTTTGAAGGTATTAATAGGAAAGTCTAAATTAAACCATTAAAAACATAAAAAATAGAAAAAAATGGTTCAATAGTTGATTTTCCAGTTGAAGTCTTGTTAATTTTAAAATGGGGTGGAGAATTAACTTAATTAGGTGAAGAACATGCTGTTAGATTAGGTTAAGTATTTAGACATGATATGTATCCAACTGAGAAAGATGGATTACTTAGATTACATTCTACTTATAGACATGATTTAAAAACATTTTCATCAGATGAAGGTAGATGTCAATATACTGCAGCAGCTTTTCTAAAAGGATTATTGGGTTATGAAGGAGAGGTAACTCCTATTTTAGCAACAATGGTTTAAAAAAATGAAGTTGCTTAAGAATTATTAGATTGTAATAATTTAGAAATTGAAGAGGAAATAGAAATAAAAAATATACTTTAAAAAATGTTAACAAGTGATGAGGAAATGTTAGTATAAATTTATAAATATTTTCCACATTTTAATATGACTTAAACTTAACATGATTTAATTAGCAAATTTAAAAATCCAAAGTCTATGCTTATTTAATTACATACATACATTAAATAATTAACTAAAAATATAAGGTAAATTTAGAATAAACTAATTAGACATCATATCCATTTAGATAAAAATTATTATATAACTCCTAGTGATATGGAATAAGGAGCTTAGACAATGTTTGAATCAGAAAATTTAACATTATTTTTTAAAAGATGGTATAAATTAGAATATGATTTTTTATAAAAAGAGAAATTCAATATTTCTAAAATTCCAGATATTTATGATAGTGTTAAATATGATATGCTTCATAATTAAGATAAATTATAATTTTATGAAAATTCAAAAGAGTTTTATTGTTTAGCTGAATTACTTAGTCATTTTATGGTTCCATTTGAATATGGAATTACTACTAAATAAAAATTATCTATAGCTAAACGTGTTGTTGGTCCTTTATGTGATAAAATAAAATAAGATCTTTTATGGTGGAATAAACCAGAATCAAAAAATTAGTAATAAGAAGAAGATTATTGGAAATTTAGATAAACTGATGAAAGTGATTTGAATAGTCCATGGAGACATGTTAGAACTAGATTGTATTTTACATCTGCTTCTCATTTATATTCTTTATTTAACTTTCTTTATTATGGATTAGGACATTATTTAATTGAAGATGAATTTAAATAAAAACAATTGTAACAGATATTAATGCTTTAATATTTATCAAATATTGTTATAAAACTATATGAAGATTTATCATCTGAAAAAGAAGATCCTAATAGATTTAGAATTGAATTAAGTGTTTCTGATGGAATTTAAATGCAATTTCCAATTGATAAAAATATACCATCTAAAAGTGACAATATTCATATTAATTAATCATTAAGATTGGATTAATTAGAAGATTTCCTTAATCAAATTATTGACTGTGCTTTTGGTGATGATATTCAATCTTTATGATATGATCTATATATATATATATAATTAGATAAAAAATAAATTAAAATAATGATCAATAAATTTATGGGGTATTTTAAGAATAGGCCACCATTTCAAAAGAGAGTAGCAAACTCATCCCTATTAAGTTAATCTGATGAAATATTGTTGGATGATCTATTGTTCCTAATTTCTTGTTTTGAAAACAACCATTCAGAATTTATAACTAAAGCACCTTCATATTATATAGAATAATACTTTACATTAACTAATGAATAGTAATGTATAATTAATAATTGTTTAGGGAATTTGCTAATTCTTATATCATTAGAAATAAAGTATTATTAACATGTCATTTAATGCTTCATGAATTTTAATTGGGTATTGATTTTGCTGATCATTTCCTTAATTAGAAATTTAATGCTTTATTAAATAGAAAATCACCTGTTCTTGTTAAAACAACTTAATAAAAAGAAGAATGGCTATCAGCTAATATTTAATTAAGTTATTTTTAATATCTGTAAAAACTTGCAGTGAACATCTAAGTTTTTCATGCTTGTAAAGTACAATAATATCCATTGTTTTAAGAAGGATAAAAGTTCATTGATATTTAAACTAAATTACTTTGGTTATTTAAGATTAGTAATTTGGTATTTGTTTAAATTAAAAATTAAAGGTTAATAGTGGATTAGGTTAAATGGAAATCTTAAAATAAGCATTATAAATGGTTCCAGAAGATATGTTATTAAAAGAGATTGTCTTAGTATATTGGTCTGATATAATAGTATTCTACAATTTCCTTAGTAAAGAAGTATTTCAAAATGAATAACAAATAGATATTACAATTATTAGATTATTATAGACATTTAGCCACACATATTTGTCTTTAATTTTATGAACTCTATTTATAATTGTTTCAAATTAGAAATTCAATATCTGATCTATATAAATATCGTAAACATTTTGATAGAGACAATGTTATTAAATAACCAAAATGGTTTGATGTGAATAAACCAGTTCATAAATAAATAGAAGAATTTATGTTAAAATAAAAATTAAATATGGGCAATCATACAGATAGAGCTGCATAAAAACCATAAATATCAAGTAGAGGATCTAAATCTCAAATAGCTTTTGATACAAGAATAGACTTAAGTAAATTACCTAGATAAAATAATACAATAAAAACTCATAGAGCAGGTAGATAAGGAGATAGTGATGGTGATGATGAAGATTTTGAATAATTAAAATAAATCCTGTAAAATTAAAATATCTAAACTAAATTAACAATGAAAAAATAATAATAAAAATAAGATTCTTAAGTTTCCTTTTAAAAATAATCTCAAGAAGAAGGAACAGATATACCAAAAGGAGATTGATCAACTTAAATATATATATATAATTATTTCAATATAAATATTAAAATTTATAAATTGAATTATTTAATTCAAAGTTTTCCAAAATCTACTCTTATTTTTCTTGAAATTATATCCAATTCATTATTACCATTAAAAGTTAAAATAGCATATTATTATGCTGGTTAAAAGAATTAAGGATTAATAAAAACTGTTTAATCAATTAATTTAGCAGATTATGTAAAATGTGATGGAGTAATAATGACATCTGGACATTGATCGAAATCTAAGAATTCTTATTTTGACAAATCACAAGGAAATTTAGTAGGATTAATAGGAACAAAACTTTTTTATTCAATTATTTATTTTAAAGCACTTTCAATTTTATTTAATTTTTAAACACCAATTTTTTCTGAACCAGAATTTATTTCAGATATAACTTCTTCATTTATAATTCCAATTGTCATATCTTCAATTTGTAAAATACATGGATTTCCAACAAACATTAAATTTTCTACTTAAACTTTCTTTTTCTATTATTCTACTTTAATATTAAGAGGAGGTTGAGGTACTGGATGAAAAGTATTAATTTCTTTAGTTGAATTCACTACAATAACTTAAACTTTTGGAAGTTCTTCAATTATTGCTTATAAGATTAATTCAAGAAATTCTTCATACTTAATAAATATAAATTAATAATTACTTCAAAATTATACTTATCCAAGTTTTCTTAATTTTATACATCCAAAATAGGTCCCAATAACATTAATATATCACATGAAATTTATTTTTTCTTAATTTTTTCAACTAAATTGAATAATCCTTTATAACCAAATTTACCTTCTTTTTCAAATGGTCCAGCTGCTATAACCATAACAATAGAATCCTATCTTTGTTATAATTAATAATTCTTAAAATTTGATGGTTCTACTTATATAGACATATCTTCAGGATAGACTTATAAGAATTTATTTACTTCTAATTCTTTATCAGTAGATTGATTTATAACTACTCCAACTATTTTACCAGGATATAAATATGCTCCTTCATTTTCAATATTTGATAAATTTAATTTTTTTGGTATTTGATCTTCTTTGAAGTCTAAATATAAAGCCTATTTAGAATTTGATAATTTTTATGTGCTTTATGTATCACTTTAATTTTCAAAAACTTTTTCAAATTTTAGAATTCTTCCAAAATACACATTTGGTTCTGGCTCTTTTTAATTGAGTTTTTCCCATTATTTATATTCATCTTCAAATTTTTATATTCTCTATGTAATGCTTACCTACTTTTTTTCTAAAGTTGAACATAACATATTCCTTAATTCATACTTATCATATTCATATTTTATGGTAATTTTTCTAGGATAAGAATATTAACTATGAGTAAAATCAGGCCATTATTTATTGAAGCAATCTCCTAAATAAATAAAATCATCATCATTTTCAACATCCATTTAGTTTTAATTCTCTAAAGCTTATATCTCTTATAGTTTTGTTAAGTATGTATTTTTTTTAACTGAACTAAATGCAAATATTTCTTCAAAGGCATCACCCATGTTTAGATATTCAAATAATACTTAATTAATTTATGGCGCAATTTTTTTGTAAATAATCATTTAAGTATATTTGGAATGGTTGAAATTATAATAGAAAACATACAATATCTCATGAAATCTAAAATGTTATAATACAAATTTATATTTTTTGTTTTATTTTAAATATTTTTAATTATGTAAAAGACCACTTTAGTCAATTTCTTACATAATGGATCTAATTTTTATCCTTTTGGAGATAAACCTGAAAAATTGAATTCTACTGAAGGTAGATTTGTACCATTTATATTTGAAAGAAATCAAGTTGGAAAATTAGTTAATGCTGCTGAAATTTATAATCTTAATTCAAATCAAAAAAGAATTAAACAAAGAACAAGTGAATAAACAAATTCATTACTTGCAGACACTATTATTAAATCAAAATTACATACTGAATAAGACACACCAAAATATGATCCAATCACAAAGTATATGACATTAATACCAACACACCATTAAATTGATGATCTACATAAAACAATAGATATTAAATCATATACTCTTAATCATACTTCTGTTGAAAGAGGGTTATAAATGAGGAAATAATAGAAAGGCTTAAATCACAAACATTAATTAATTAGTAGAAGTACTAAAATTCTTACATCTCAGATTCCTGCAATAGGAATTTATAATCCAATACCAATTAATAGACATTTACCAAATATTTAAATTAAATCAAAATCAATCCAAAAACTACCTGAAATTTGGGAACATACAACTTAAGTTACAACTCCAAAAATTAATATTAAAAATAGTGAATCTGAAATGATGTTTGCTAAATAAATAGCATAAATCAATAGAGAAGTTGACTAAGAAATGAAAAGAAATCCTAATTAAAAATTCTCAACATTATAATTTGATGTACATGAAAATATGAATTTAGAAGAAGCTGAACAAATGAGAAATAGAATGAAACAATATTTTTAAAGTGTTAAAGATAGTCTAACTAAAATTAAGAATCTTATTAATGTTAAACGTTGAAAACTTAGATATTTTTATAGATTTTATCTCAATTATTTGCTAAATAAGTAATATATATTTATATATCAAAAATAAATTATAATATATTCTGTTAAAATTCATAAAATATCAATATTATTTAAAAAATACTTAATAATGAAGATGTTGATTAAAAAACATATAGTTTAAATAAAATAAAAGAGGAATATTGAAATATAAAAAAGGAATGAAATATTATCTTTAATTAATAAATAAATTAGAAAATTTATAATTTAATGGATAATGAAAAAATATTATGCTTTAAACTTATAAAGATTCATTATATAATATGTAATTAATAAGGATAACTCTTTATTTAACAAATGATTATATAACCGATTTATACTTCTATAATAATTCCTTTTTTTCTTAAATATCTTCTAATAATAGTGTTTTATATGATGAATTTTTATCTAATTATTTTGATATATCATATATTATATAAATTTAAGTCTACTTTTAAACAAAGAAATACAATAAACTATATTAAAATGGATTTTGTTATTGATTAATCAATTTTTATAAGTTAATATCAAAAAAATCATTTAATTAATATTCAAAATTAGAAATAGATCAATTTAAATATATACTATTATATTTTGATCTTTTGATTTGTCTAAAATATTTATATGAGACCCGAACTGCAACATATATTTAATTATAATTAATGATAATTTCATTTAGGTTGAATGGAGGCTAATTATTGTTTATAATATTCTATAAGTTCTTGCCATTTAGCTTTATTTTTGTCCATATTTTAAAAGAAAGGTTCATAAGCTGGAAGGAATCCTAAGACACATGCAAATGTAGGTTTCACAACATAATCAATAAATCTGATTATATAATTAAAACAAAGATTACCCCACTTAAGCTTCTGCCATATTAGTTGTATATCGATTACATAGATATGAGATTGGTAATCCAAGGTCTCTCTCTTTATCTCCCTATAACCAAAATTCAGTTAAGACCTTTTCTGTCCATTATTTGTAGATTTCAAAACTTTTTGTAGGATTAGATACATCTGATGAATGTACAATCAAGTCCATTAATCTTTGTTTATCTTTGCCATTAGGTTCAAAATCAGCTATTTTTGAAAATATAAATAATAAATACGAGCAGCAATTCTACTATTAGTGATAGCAAGTTCAGAAGCATGATGAGCCATATCTGTAGAAAGTACCATTAAGATAATTGATTCTCTGATGCGTCTGTATTTTTGAAATTAGAGATTTTCAAATATATTGACTTTTTGATTTCCCCAAGCAATTTTAAAACATTAAGATGGATGAAACATTTCTAATACACTTTAATCATTATATGTTAAAGCTAATTCATTTCTACTATTAATAAGAAATGCATTAGTAAGACCTGGATGTCCATAATCATGAATAGCTCCAGCAATTAATACACATGCAATATCTTATTCATCTAATTAACCTATTTCAATAAATTTGCATTTGCTTAATAAGAAATTACAAGTTTATGCAACATCTTAAGCATGTACTTTATTGTGATATGGATTATCAAGATATCCTTTCATAACTTCTTCAAAATATCCTCTTACTACTTTAGGTTTAATTAAAAACACATCAAAAAGATTATAATTTTCAAAGAAAAATAACATTAAATTTACAAGACCTTCTCCTCCACATAATTTGTCACATTCAAAAGGATCAATATATAGATCATCATGTTATTTAATTAATATATCCAGTAACTATATAATATTATTTTAAACTTACTCTTTTTGGTATATTTAGTTTTTAAAAATTAGCAATTACTTTCTTTTGTTATTATTATTATTATTATTATTATTATTCATTAGTTAAAACTTTTTTGACTTCAGTTTTACCTTATTAACTTTGATTCAACCATGCCATTGCCTATTTAATTATTAATATATTTAATTACTTCAGCATTATCTTCATCCAATTTACCCATTTAATATAATTGATTATTTCCTATCTTGTCAATACAATAATTAATATCTAATTTCATATTTTCATCTTCTAAAACTTCCTTCAATTCAGCCAAAAATCTCACTATTTTCTCAGCTGGTGTTGAAATAGTTGAAATCGTTGCCAATCTTCTAAATGTCTATGCCTTCCTTATTAAAAGAAATATTCTTAAGAATCTAAAAACTGCTTAGATTACTTTGATAACATTAGATGTCTTTTGATCAGCCAATTCAAATATCACAAAAAAGAGTGACAGTAAAATAATTAGAGTGTCTAAAATCAACCATTTATCTTTATAATATTTCTACATTATTTATCAAATTTACCTTTATCCCCCATGCATATAATCCAACAAATATTTCTAAGATGAATATTATCAATATTCCAAGTTCAATCCAACTCAAAATTGATGAAACATTAATGAATTCAGTTTCATCTAACAATTCTTCAAGAGCCACAATAATAAATATTAATATTGCATAAGCTCCAACTAATGCTATAATACTAATAGTAACAATCTTTGAATTAATATAATCTTGAAACTTTTGTTCAGATTCTGTATACAATCTAACTGTTCACTGAATTTAATATACCTCATATTCAACTTCTTTCTAGGAACCTCAATCAATTTATCATTTCTTTTTGTAGAATCCACTCTCATAGTCTATTTATCAGGGTTTTCAAGACTTCTCTATTAAGAATCAGATCCTGATGGTAACATTTGTATTATTTCAATTAATTAAATTAAGTTATTCAATAATTGTATAATAGTTTTAGTGCTTAAATCAATATAAATTTTATTCATATGTCTATATTCAATTGATTAATACTTTAATCTGTTTATATTAATAACATTTATTATCTTTATCACTAAATATCTGTTATATTTATTTATTAAATGAAATTATCTCCTATATGTTAAACATTAATCCATTCCAAATCTAATCCCTTGTCTCCAGTTATTCAGAATATTAAGAAGCATAGTATTCATAGTATTGAAAATGATAAAAAAGAGAACAAGTATAAAATATTATTAATGAATTTTAAGTAATCAGTTAGAATTAAGAATTAATCAATTAGTAGAAGAGAACAAAAAAGTTAATCTATAATTGAATGATAAAATTAAAGAAAATGAATAATTAAGAGAATAAATTATGGAATAAGAAATTCAAATCAATAAATTAAAAGGAATTGAACATGAACTCATGTTAATCAAAGAAATATCTGATATAAGATTTTAAGATGTAATATATTACAATATTTAATATAGTATCAAAAATCCAAATAATAAGCAGAACAATTATATTAAGAGTTAACAGACATACAATCTGTATTTTAAGATTCCTCTACTAAATTAATATCTCAATCAGAGGAGATTCAATAATGGAAAATTAGATACGCTGAATTAGATTCAACAAGATTATAATAATTATAAGGTAAAATAAACAATATATTAATAGAATTGAAACAATAAATTTATAAATAATAAGAAGAGGATGAATAAAAGTAATCATATTTAAAGGCTCTAACAGAAATGGAAAAAACTATATAATCTTTATAAGATTAATTACAAGAGAAGGAACATACATTAAAATTAGCAAATGAAGATATTAATTAATGGAAGATTAAATATTCTAAGGTATAAATCTAGCAAAAGTAAGTACCTAATGATAAGGAAAAAGATTAAAAAATATAAATGTTAATAGATGAAATTGAAAGATTAAATGATTTATTGGGTTAAAGAAATGATGAAATATATACACTCAAAAGATTGACTGAAAAAACTGCTTAACTTATTTCTATAAGTTAAAGAGCTTAAAGGTCTGCTAGTGGTCAAAAATATAAATGAAATTTTTAATTTATTCTAGATTTATTACTTACGTGTATATTCAATTAAGTTTATTAAAACAAAAATTATATTTTCATTTACTTAATTATGAAACCTGAATAAGAAAATCAATTTTAAGATGAACTTTCTTAATTAAGAGAAGAAAAGGCAAAACGTAGATAAAAGAGAGAATGGGAGATAAAAATTATGGGGAAATGCATTGTATGGCTAATATATGCATATGTAGCAGGATTAATAATAACCACTATTAATTACATTTTGGTATTCAAAAATTCAAGCATATAAAGTTGGAAAAATAATTTCAATATGAAGGCATTGTCGAAGATAGTTGTTAGGATTTGAAAATACTTAAAAATATTAATGATTAAATATTCCCATTATTAGATGAATTGACTGTAATAAATTATTCATAAAACAGTTCAAAAAATATTTCAAAATATTTAGGGTAAATTTGGAAAACGATTGTCCTTTTGGAATTGGTGAATATATTTGCACAAGTAAAAAATGTGTTATTTGTACATGCAATTAATCTGAAGTATTATTTATTATTAATTAATTATCTTAGATACCATCAAATTGGTTATCTCCATAATCTTGGCCTATTAATAACCCAAAAGATGATTTTGCTTTTTGGGATTCAGAGAGATTTTTATGTAAATTTTAAAATTATATAATATTATAGAACCTTCTGAATGGATATGGCATGTAGAGGATGTTGAAAATGATAAGGGAGTTTATGTTGATCTTAAATTAAATCCAGAAGCTTTTACAGGATATTAAGGTTAACATATATGGGATGTGATTTATAAAGAGAATTGTTATTAGGGTATTTAATTATAATTATTTTATTATTAGGTTCAATGGTCGAAATGTGTAAAGAAAAAAGAGCTTTAAATAAATTAATTTCAGGTTTGCATACATCTATATCAACTTAATTAAGTGAATTTTATGTAGATCTAAAAACTAATAAAACTTATCCAAATTATTCTTTGTATTTTCAAAGAGTAGGAAATCATCCAGAAAGAATTAAAAATCTTTTCTTTTTATATTCTGTTTTATTTAGAGCAATAATTTTGGCAACTCCTGGAATTTAATCATTTGATATCAATTCTTTATCTTTTGAAGATGATTTGANTAGATGAAATTGAAAGATTAAATGATTTATTGGGTTAAAGAAATGATGAAATATATACACTCAAAAGATTGACTGAAAAAACTGCTTAACTTATTTCTATAAGTTAAAGAGCTTAAAGGTCTGCTAGTGGTCAAAAATATAAATGAAATTTTTAATTTATTCTAGATTTATTACTTACGTGTATATTCAATTAAGTTTATTAAAACAAAAATTATATTTTCATTTACTTAATTATGAAACCTGAATAAGAAAATCAATTTTAAGATGAACTTTCTTAATTAAGAGAAGAAAAGGCAAAACGTAGATAAAAGAGAGAATGGGAGATAAAAATTATGGGGAAATGCATTGTATGGCTAATATATGCATATGTAGCAGGATTAATAATAACCACTATTAATTACATTTTGGTATTCAAAAATTCAAGCATATAAAGTTGGAAAAATAATTTCAATATGAAGGCATTGTCGAAGATAGTTGTTAGGATTTGAAAATACTTAAAAATATTAATGATTAAATATTCCCATTATTAGATGAATTGACTGTAATAAATTATTCATAAAACAGTTCAAAAAATATTTCAAAATATTTAGGGTAAATTTGGAAAACGATTGTCCTTTTGGAATTGGTGAATATATTTGCACAAGTAAAAAATGTGTTATTTGTACATGCAATTAATCTGAAGTATTATTTATTATTAATTAATTATCTTAGATACCATCAAATTGGTTATCTCCATAATCTTGGCCTATTAATAACCCAAAAGATGATTTTGCTTTTTGGGATTCAGAGAGATTTTTATGTAAATTTTAAAATTATATAATATTATAGAACCTTCTGAATGGATATGGCATGTAGAGGATGTTGAAAATGATAAGGGAGTTTATGTTGATCTTAAATTAAATCCAGAAGCTTTTACAGGATATTAAGGTTAACATATATGGGATGTGATTTATAAAGAGAATTGTTATTAGGGTATTTAATTATAATTATTTTATTATTAGGTTCAATGGTCGAAATGTGTAAAGAAAAAAGAGCTTTAAATAAATTAATTTCAGGTTTGCATACATCTATATCAACTTAATTAAGTGAATTTTATGTAGATCTAAAAACTAATAAAACTTATCCAAATTATTCTTTGTATTTTCAAAGAGTAGGAAATCATCCAGAAAGAATTAAAAATCTTTTCTTTTTATATTCTGTTTTATTTAGAGCAATAATTTTGGCAACTCCTGGAATTTAATCATTTGATATCAATTCTTTATCTTTTGAAGATGATTTGAGATCTAAATAATTGTTAAATCAAATTTTATCTTTAAGTAATTCATAATGTTCCAGACCATTTGATGAACAATAATTTTTTAAATAAATTACATTTGTAATAACATTTATTTACAATTTAGGAATAAAAAAAGGATTATTAAAGATATATTCATAATATCAGTAGAATTATGGATTGTGTAGAATGTTAGAAATGTAAAGTATTTGGAAAAATGTAAACTTATGGTTTAGGAACTGCACTAAAAATATTATTTTCAGAATCTCCAAGTGAATTTTCTGGTAGATTAAAAAGAAATGAATTAGTTGCATTAATCAATACTTTTGGTAAAGTATCAAGTTCTGTAAATTCTATTGATTTGATGTATGAGAGAA
Source organism: Paramecium primaurelia (assembly GCA_905182975.1). Classification (NCBI taxonomy): domain Eukaryota; phylum Ciliophora; class Oligohymenophorea; order Peniculida; family Parameciidae; genus Paramecium; species Paramecium primaurelia. The sequence continues at coordinate 419,210 of CAJJDM010000012.1, forward strand.
GAGCAAAATATCATTTTAATTTAATATTTACAATTGGTATTATTGGAGGAGTCTTAATATTGTTTATGATTATCATGCGAATATTGTATAAAGAAATGGATTAGAAAATATAAAAAATGTTTTTAGGAATGCCTTCAGAAGATAATCGTTCAAATGTTGGTTCTAAGAAAAAGCGTGATTGAGATGAACCATTTATATATATATTGTACGATTGTATGTATCAATTTCATTGTTATGCTGTTTCTGTTTATTCTTCAGCTCTTCTTGGTCCTCTGTTTCCTCCTCTGCCGAATGGTTTGTTACCTCTTGGGCCTCTTCTTTCAGGAACATCTTCTTCGAACTTTTTATCAGCCTTCTTGAAAGTAGCTGGAATAACATCTTCAACAATGCCTTATTGATAGATAATTTCTTCATACCCAACTTATCTCTAACATATTTAACTCCTTCAGCCTTGAGATAATAGTAGTAGTATTGCCATGAAAACACTAAATCAACAAGTTTCTTATCTCTCAAACTTCTCAAGAGCATCCAAACTTCCAAATTTTTTACTCCTGTTTCAGAATGAACTGGGAGAGCCATATCCTAATGAAATCTAATTAAAAATTACCTTCTTAATGACAATAACACCTTCCATTAATAAATATTCATAAACTTTTCTTCTGTCTTATCTCTTGACTTGAACCATGCAAAATAATGGATTTGATTTATTTTAAATTTTAAAATAAAAATAAACAAATACACTATTAATGCTTTTTAGATATCTTTTTTCATTGATCAATTCATTATTATTTGGAATACATTCATATTAAAATAGATATGTAATTACTTAAACAATAAATTACTTTTATGTTTGAATTCATTTACATATTAAGTTCTTTATAATAAATGATTGAGCAACTTAAAATAATAAAATAAAATAGTATTTAAATCTAAACTCAAATAATTTCAATTATTTATAATTAAACCTAATTTATTTATAATGATTTTGATTTATAAAATGTAAAAATATAATAAGAGAATTATATCTATATTTTAAATAATGATAAAGTAACTAAAAATAAGAGTATTTGTTATGGAAATATTATTTCTACATACTCAAATGAAAAATCAAATATATTTATCAGAAATTTTTAATTTAATTTAAGAACCTTATGTATATCAATAATTTAAAGAGGATTTATTGATCTTTAATTAGAATAAATTTTAAATTAAGAGTGTGTCTCAAATATCTTAATTACTAAGTTTTAAAGTGAATATATCTTTCTATAAATCAAATACATTTTTATATTCCTTATAGAAGTTACATTCTAAAATCTTTGATTTAAAGAAAAAAATTATAGAATTCATTTAAATTCATTATAATTGCATTCTAATTTATTTGTAAAATATCCTAATAAGATATATTAATAGAAATTTGAAATGATTTTATTAAATTTGGATAGAAACAATAAGTAAAAATATATATATATAGAATGATAAAGGTTGTTATAATTATAGGATTTGCTATAAATGAGTAAAGATGAGAGTTTTAGAAATTAAAAAAATTCAAAATAATTTAGAATCTGAAATTGATACTATTATTAATTATTTTAGAGTTAGGTATGATAATAAATTATTATTGTTAATAAAGTAGAGTTTCATGTTAAGATTAAAGATTTTAATTTGAGATGGAATAGTTGAAAGATTAAGAAATGATTGGTGCATAAGAATATATACATTTTAAGTGATATAATAATAAATTTAATATATAAAGATATCTAACAACCTACAATGGATGATAACAATAATCAAGATGGGTATTATGTTGAGTTTAATTAAGTGAACAAATAGTAATATTTGAGGAGAAGATTACTAAGGTGAATGGAGAGGTGGCAATTAAACGTTATCAAAGAGGCAAGTTTTTAGGAAAGGGAGGATTTGCTAAGTGTTATGAGGCCACAAATTTAGAGAATAAGAAGGTATTAGCTGCAAAAATCATTGCTAAATCATCTCTTACCAGAAATAGAGCCCGTTAGAAGGTATATATAAAAGTTATTGGGTTAGTTAGTGTCAGAAATCAAAATACACAAAAGTTTATAGAATTCAAATGTTGTCTAATTTGAACATGTCTTTGAAGATCATGAAAATGTTTACATATTATTGGAACTCTGTTGCAATCAAACACTGAATGAATTAATTAAAAGAAGAAAGAGATTGACTGAAATTGAAGTTTAATGTTATGTTGCATAGATGATAAATGCATTAAAATATCTACATAACAATAATGTTATTCACAGAGAGTATTTTTTATAATGAAAAAATAGTTTAAAACTTGGGAATTTGTTCTTGAATAAAAACATGGAATTAAAATTAGGGGATTTTGGTTTAGCTACTAAACTAGAATTTGAAGGAGAGAAAAAAAGAACTATTTGTGGAACTCCAAATTATATTGCTCCAGAAGTATTAGATGGAAAAGTAGGACATTCATTCGAAGTTGATGTATGGTCACTTGGAGTCATTATTTATGCAATGTTAATTGGTAAACCACCCTTTGAAACTCCTGATGTTAAATCTACCTACAAAAAAATTAAAATGAATCAATATTCCTTTCCAGATCAAGTTCAAATATCAGACAATGCTAAATAACTTATTCAAAAGATCTTGGTTCTCGAACCTAGTAAAAGACCTTCATTAGATGAAATAATGGCACATTCCTTCATGAATTCAGGTGGTACCATTCCTAAGTATATTAATCACCTAAAATCTCTAGAGTTTTACCTTTATCCACTTTAGCTTGTCCTCCCTCAATTTAATATAATAAATAGTTCCAATAACCAAGTAGAGCTTCTGAAACAGCTTAATCTAATCCAAAGATGGCCACCGTGAGACCCAATATATCATCAGAAAGATGTATTTGTCTATTCAAATTTATTAGAGGATCAATTTGGAGCCACTTCTGGATTGAATACAGGATACAATGGTGGATACAATAGTAGTCAGAGACCCTCCTCATAAAAACCATAGGATTTCAAATAATCAGTTAGCACTAAATCTCTTAACCAATTTTATACTAGTGGCACTATATAAAATCAATAGACTAGTAAACAAAAAAATGAAATCTTTGTAAGAAGATGGGTTGATTACAGTAGCAAATATGGACTTGGTTATCTTCTCAGTAATGGTGCTACTGGAGTCTTTTTCAATGATTCAACCAAAGTCATTTTAGATCCCAGAACACAAGAATTTGAATATTTAGAAAGAAAAGGCACCGATAAATAAGATGCTATTGAAAAACATTCTATAAATAGTTATCCAAAGGAATTACAGAAAAAAGTTACACTCCTTTAACATTTTAAATCATATTTGGATGCTGATTCTAAATCAATTACATAAGCTGAAACCAACGATTATGATCCATCCCAATCTGTTTATGTCAAAAAATGGATGAAAACAAGACATGCTATCATGTTTAGACTTTCCAATAAGATAGTTTAAGTATTTTATTATTTAAAATTTTTTTAGGTAAACTTCACTGATAAAACTGAAATCATCTTGTCTTCAGAGAATAAATTGGTCACCTATGTTAATAAATTAGGAGAAAGGAGTCATTATCCCTTAGCTACTGCCCTTGATAGTTAAAATCATGAGATGGCCAAGAGATTAAAATACACAAAAGAGATCTTAACACATATGCTTAATGGAAATACAAATGTTGACTTAAAGAATCCAGAATGATCACTATATATTTGAAAGTGAGATGATATAAATCATATAATATTTAAATTAATATAATTCAGATATGGAAAGTAGAAGCAGTAGTGAAGACAAGAAAGAGAAGAAGAGAAAGCGAAGTAGATCAGAAAAAAAGGACAAAAAAAAATAAAAAAGTAAAAAATCTAAGGAAAGAAAGTCTAAGGAGAGAAAAAAGTCAGAGAAAAAGAAATCAAATAAGAAATCAGAAAAGAAGAAAAAAAAAGAAAAAGAGAGAGAAAGAGAAAGAGAAAAAGAAAAAGAAAAGGAAAAAGAAAAGGATAAAGAGAAAGAGAAAGAGAAAGAGAAAGAGAAAGAAAAAGATAAAGAGAAAGAGAAAGATAACAATAAAGTTGATGCATAAAAATAAGGTGAAGAAGGTGAAACAAAAGAAGTATAAAAATTTATATTTCACTTTAGTAAAGAATTGCGAGATTAAAATAAGAAAGAAGAAAGAGATCCAGATCTAATTCTGCTGTTAAACATTATTAAAAACAAATTCTAGCCAATAATCCTGTAGCAAAATCAAGTAATCAAAATTTCTCTTATCTTAATTAGATGCTCTTGGTTATGATAAATAGGATTGCTTTTGGGATGGATTTACATGGGTACCTAAAACTAATTTGCACGATAAAGTGAGAGAAGATAAAGAAAAAGTAATGTCATTGACTAGTAGAATGAGAAGAATTCAAATATGTAATATACCGACAGGTTTAACTAATCGAGATCTCTATGCTGAATTGAGTAGATTTATGAATAGAAATTACTTAAATGACGTTGGCAATGCTAAGCCTATTCTATATTGTCACCTAAACGAAAAAGATCGAACATGCACTTTAGAATTATCATCTGTTGAAGAATCAAATCGAATGCTCAAATTAGAGGATATCAAGTTACTAGATGAATCATGTAAAATTCTTAGATTAGGTGACAGTCTCTATGGTATATTATAAATACATATTTTATAAAGGTTAATCTGTAAATCAATCATAATTAGTTTAATAAGCTCATAATATGGCCTAAGCATAAGCAGCCGCATATCTTGCTTTAAAATCACTTGGATATGCCAGAGGATAGAGGGAAGAAGATGAAATTCTGGCTTAGGCAGGTATCCCATCCAGGATTATAAAGGTTGGAAATTTCTTAAATGTTGCTATGGCAATAAATCTAAATAAAAATGAATGGAATGAAATGCGAGAAGATTTAATTGAAGGCTTTTCATAATGTGGTCATATAGAAGATGATTTCTTTGTTAAACCTTATTAAGCAGGTCTTGGAGGTAATTGTGTAATTTAACCTCTTTAGCCGAAGCAGGTTCTCTTTTTCTAGTATATACAACAATTGAAGATGCTTAACGCACTGTTATATCGATGTATGGTAGAACATATAATTAGAGAGGGCTCAAAATTATATTTATAAATGAATAAACTTATATTAGAAGTTACATACCATTAAAATTAAAATAACAACCTGAAACTGAAGAAGCACAAATAAATTAAGAAAATGATAATTATGATAATGAACATTTTGAAGATTAAGAAGATTATTTAGACTAAATGGATAATGGACTTTTAGAGAATAATAATAAAGAAAATTGATAAAATTTATATATATAATAATATTTTGTGGGGGAACAGACGAAATAAAATTATATTATCAATTTATTTTTCATTTACTTTAAATTATTTATTCTATTTCATCTAAAATTTCTTATTTGTCATCAAAAATATCTTTTTAATCTAAATTTTCCTCTTAAGGAATCTCTTTATTCTCAATAAATGCACCATTTTATTTTTATGATATATCTATTTTACTATCATTTTCTAAATCTAAATCATTTGCATCTATCTCCCTACATTCCTTCATAAAATCATAATAAAAATACTAAGCTTCATTTTATTTTCTCTCTATTTCATCTCTTTCATCTTATTTGAATTCCTACTCTTCTTTTTATTTCGATGTAATCCATTCTGGAATTTCATCATCTTATATTAATCTATAATTAAAATATTAATTGTCTCTATTTTTTTTATTTAGAAATTTATAGATTTATTTCTCTTCTTCAGATCTTTATCTATCTAATTTTTTAAACATTTCTAATTCCTCCTCATTTATGGCGATCCATTCATTGATTTAATTGTCATCTGGTATATCCCCAGTTTCAAATAGATCAACTTTATTTTACTATTTAAAGAAATCTTACAACCTTTCTAAATCTATAGATTTCTAATTATATTAATTAGCTTATATAGTAACTGCATCCAATCCTATCTTTTGTACTTCCTTTGTTAGAATATTTACCTCTATTGATATTGCAGTTATTAATCTTAAAATTTTAAGATTGCTTTTTTACCCAATTTTATTGGCTCTTTTATAAACTTATAAATTCATCATTGGATCCCAGTCACTATCAAACAATATGACAGTATCAGTTTATTATAAATTTAATTCTAGACTCAGGGTATTCAATAGAAATATGTTGTATATTGAATTTTCTTAATTAAATAAGTTTATTCTACTTTCCCGTTCTTCTAATTTTATGGATTCATCTACACTTAAATATTACCAACCTCTGTATTTAAAGTATGTTTCCATTATATCCATTAATTAGGTCATTTAAGTAAATATCAATAACTTATGTTTAAAGTAAAGTAATTTAGGAATTATTCTATCTAATAATTCAAACTTTCCACTTGATCTCCATATTTCATCTGTAATTTTATTCAAATCCAAATTCTACATGAATAAATATGGATGATTGCATATTTTTCTTAATTACATCATTATATTATATATAGCTTATTATCCACTTTGTCCCATTTACTAATCAATAATGGTGATGTCTCTTTAATAAATTTAGTCATAAATCTTTTTTTACCAAGCTGATAGTTTTACCTTAATAACATATTCTGTCTATTGTTGCAACTCTTTTTCAACATCCTTTTTTAACCTCCTTAAAAGAAAAGGTCTTAGAACTTATTGTAATCTGCTAACAATCAATAATTATTTTTCTTCATCCAATTAACAATCTTTCTCATTAAATCCCATCTGGCTTTAAGGCATTTAAAACCACTTCTCAAAATCTTCATCTGATGAAAACACTTTTGGCAATAAAAACTTCAACTATGCCCTTAGTTCTGCTATATTATTTTATAAAGGAGCTGATGTTAATAGTAATCTCCTCTCGTTTTAATATTATTAACCTAAAGTTATATCTAATTTTTTCATAGAATTTTTCAAACTATGACTTTCATCAACAATTATATATTTCCATTGATATTTTGATAATTCTAAGTTATCTTATAGTAAAAATTCATAAGTAGTAAGACAAATATTCCAGATTGTTGTGCTCATTTATTTAGAAATTTCCTATCTAACTTAAGTTGCTCCTTTATAAATTACTTTCTTTATTTTTGGAGCCCATTTTTCGAATTCATTCTCCCAATTACTTAAAGTCGACAATGGGGCAATAATAAAGAAAGGACCATAATTTTTCTTGGTCTCTATCAAATAACATAAAAAGGAGATTGCTTAGATAGTCATACCCAAACCCATTTCATCTGCCAATATACCATTTAAATTATTATCATATAAACTCACTAGCCAATCCAATCCTTATACTTAATATTATTTCAATTATCCTCCCTCTAATAAAACAGGTTATTTAGTCACCACTTACTTAATACGATGAGTAATATTTTAATATACTTTTTTGGCTTAATTGAGTTGGTAATCCAAATTATTATTTTAATTTTTACTATTTACTACTTCATTTTTTTCAGTTATTTTTTCACTATTCTACATTTTATTTTACCACCTATTTCTTTAATTTATTAATTTGATTATATCCTCTTTTCGACATTAACTTAAATTATATCACTAAATATAGTTAAATCCTTATTAAGTATTGAATAATATACTTACATCATAATTTAAATCCATTACAAGAGGTGAATATGTGTCATTTTATCAATTTTATTACTAAAATATTGAATGATATTTTAGAATAACCATTGATTTTCAATTTCTCGCTAATCTTTAGGATAATTTAAAGTATATTTTCATTTTCAATTTAGTTATTTCTAAAGTGTTACTATTAACTTTAAATTTAAGCTTTTTTGCAGCATATGATTTGTTACCTTAAAAGTTAATCTTATTTTTTAAATTTAATTCTAAATAAATATAAATGAATATTTACTTCTTATTACATTAATAATGATATCTATATCTATTGAAAAATTTATATGTTTTATGTATAAATGATTTGCCTAATTCAAAATAATGCTATAGAAAGTATATTTATTTGATATTATCATATATAAAAAATTTGATAAGGTATTTAACATAGTATTAATTTAAGATATTTATTTATATTTGATAAATAATTAAGTCAAAATATTGAAGATATATTATTATGTATAAATTTAATTCATTTAAATAAAAAAAGTCTAAAGATAAAAATCTATAATTATAAAAATTCAATTGTCATATTGATTCTTCAATTAAAAAGAATATTAATAATAAATTAAAATATTCTTTTATTCTTTCCAATGTTAGATATATATAACTAAATTATATAATATATTTATTTTTGATAAATCAAATCTCAATCTTCTTTACTTTTTCTCCAAGTTCTGGAACTTCTTATGCAATAACTTTAAGTTTGTCTTTATTTTAAAGCAATTCTGCTGTATTCATTTTATTTGTTTTCTTTTTAATTTTACCTTATTTTTCCTCAATCTAACTTTTTAATATATCTGCATGTCTTAAATTTACTTCTTTTATATACTAATTATTATTCTAAATATTTATACATCAAATTTCTTTTTCTCATGATCATTATAATTATTCAAATCTTATTTCCAAATTTCAGCTTATCTTTTGTTTAATTCTTCTTCTTCTTCTTATCTTCTCTTTTTTTCTTCTATTTAAGAATTTAAAAATGATCTTAATTATTATCTTTAATCTAATTATTTAATTTTCTTCTTTTCCTCTTCTATTTTTTCTCTTTCATTTTATGCTATAATATTTCTTAACATTTTTTCATCTTCTTATTTTATCAATTCCTTTTGATCTCTCACAACACCTTCAGCAAACATTCCCATTACTTTCTTCATCTTTTCTTCTCTTTATTTCCTTTCCAAATCTCTTTATTCTTCTAATTGATTTTACAAATTAATGTATTGTTATTACATTTAAGTTTCAGCTTCTTTTTCTAATTTAGCATCTTCTAATGCCTTTTTTCTATATTCCTCATTTTCCTTCATCATTCTTAAGAATCTTTCTCTTTCTTTATTTCTTCTATTAAGTTATTCTCTCTATTCCATTTCCAATTCCTCTCTAATCTTTTTAACAAGTAGACTATCTAACTCTTTCTCCTTTTTTTATTCTACTTTTCTAAATAATATCTTTTTTATTTTAATACTTTCTTTGTTATTCATCTCTAACTTATTTGTCTCTCTATAATTTTTCATTAAATATTTTGCTTTTAAGATTATCTTATTTCTCTTTCTCTCTTTAATCATAAACATTTAATTAATAATGATGTAATTTAACATAAGCATCTTCATCTTAAACCTCCTCTTATTTTTTATTTTATTTTTCATTTAATTATCTATCTAATTCAGACTTTATTTTCTTTTTGAATTCTTATTTTCTAACATTTTCAAGTTCCTTCTCCTTCTTATATAATTCAGTATCGAACTTAACTAACGTAGCCCATTCATCATCTTCATCACCTTCCATCATATACACAGATTTTGGAGCCTTATTACATTATACATATAAATGAATACTTTAGATGATATTTCTGAATGAGCATCTTAATTATATTATTACAATTATTATTGTTATTAATTTGATTTTCTAGATTGACTACTAGGTGGCTTCTGTTATTGAACAACTTATGCTTACTATTATTAAGTGACTTATATTATTTATAGTAATCTAATACCTTAAGATTCCTATATTGATTTTTCAGCTTATGATTGTGTAGTTGATCCTGCATTTTGAATTGCTTATTAAACTTATTATTTAAGAGATTTCAAAGTTACATCAGTCACTCTAGTTTTTGTAAAATAATCGTTCACTATTTAAGTGATTATCTATTCTCTAAAATGTAAGTTACTTATATTTTGTTTTTGTTGTTCTTACCGAAATCTTTAATAAATCTTTCTAAAACTGTCTACTTTAATTGTTCCCTTTACTACTAAATAAGTGCCTTGTCAATAGTTTCCTTCTTCTTTGATTCATTAGTCACTGTGCTCATTATAATATTTAATAAAATTAATTAATAACTAATCTATTCACATTTGTGTTTATCAATTTTGAAAACTCTTCATAATGACAGTTACTCCATTATATATTATTCTATCCTATTATAATCAAATTTAACAATTAAACTTTCCATAAACATAAAATTTATTACTATTTGTATATGCATTTTTAACTATTTTGATGTATAAAAAATAAGTTAAATAGATAGTGATTTTATTTGATATGAAAAGGAAAATGATTAATTTTTTCATATCAAATAAAATAACTATATTTATTTATAAATTGTTTGTTAAATGGAATAATTTGATTCATTCAATCCTGTTAGTATTAGAAACATTCTTGCCAAGATTGAAAATATTGGTTTTATTAGTCCAAATAAATAAATTAACTTATATTCCAACATTTTGGTGATGTGTCATGACTTAATCATTTAATTCATTAAATCTAAATAATAATCTTTGATTTGCTTCTTTATTGAATTTACAGTAAAGTATAAATGATATCATATTAGTTTTAAAAAAATCAATCAAGAAGCAAAACTTATGAGATTTTTAATTCTTACCTTAATTCGTTAGAATAACATAATACTAAATTATCGGCTATATTTTTATATTTATTCTAAACTGATTAATGTAGAAATAATGCCTAACTTTATTAAAAGTGTAATTAAATAATGAGAGATTTTACAAAAATAAAAAAGGAATAACAATTAGATGATATAACACTAAAATTTAATGATATAATAACCATATTTTAATTGATTTTTGATGATATTACTGTTGATTAAATAATTCATCTTTTAACTGATGAAGTTATGAAAAATTAATAAACTCTTAATCCTTTACTTGAGTAATAATATTATATCAAATTCTTTTTTTAGGATTTCTGCAAGCCATTTAATTTAACTTTTAATCCTTTATAAATAAGCTTAATCAAATTTTAAACCCTTTTCAACACCTAAAAGAAGCCCCAAAAAAGATATAAAATGTTAGAGTCCTAAATTACAAGGATTTTATAGATGGGGATCTCCATTTTTTAGTTAAAATGAATTTTATAAAAATCCATTAAATAAAAGATTATTAGAAGATTTAGAACAATAAGCTAAAAAATATCCAAAAACAAGATTAATAAATAGTCAATACAATTATTATAGTCCTTTAACACCAAATAAAACAAGATCAGATTTCGAATCTAAAGATTCTGTTGTTTCTGATTTTATTAAAATAAAAAGTAATGATAATTCGAAAAAACAGAGTCCCTCTCTAATATATCATACAGAAAACAGTTTCAGTGAAAAGAAATAAGATCCAAGTATTTAAATTGTCATATAAATTTTAGTCAAATAAAATGGTTGTTTATATAATTATGAAGTACCACAAACTTAATAGGAATTATTAAAAATTATTTAAATGTATTCAATTTAGTACTTTGATCCATCAATAGAACTTCCTAAGCCATTAGATATTAAGATTAGTTATGAACATTTGATTGATCTTTATACTGAATTAGAATAAGAAGTTACATTTAGAAAGACAACTTATAGAGCTAAATAATATTTTGCATCAATAGATCCAAGATATTTATAGATAAATAAAAGTAATTAATAGTGAATTAATTTTAATAGATGAAAAGATTGAAGCAATTTCATAAGTAGAAGGATGGATTTTAGGAAAGAATGAATTTGGACATATTGGATGTTGTGCCGATTCTTATATCTAAAAATTATGAATTATTTATTAAAATTCTTTTAAATTAAAAAATTGATATAAAAAGATTAATAAGAGAAAATAAATAAAAACATTCAATTAAGAGTTTAAACTTTATAAAATTACATTTCTTATTTTGTAAGTTAAATTCTTTTTCCTTTTTCATCAATTAATGGATGTCCATCTTAAGTGAGAATAAATCCATTTTCATCAATTTGATAGATTAATTCTTCATCATCATCTTCATCTTCTTGTATAACAGACATTCCTTAAGCTAAAATATAAAGAAATATGTTTACATTTAAGAAGATTGAATTCATTTTTATGTGATAATAATTATTATTATTATTATGTAGAATCTTAAACAATAATATCATCTAGACTATCTAACATATCTTAATCATTGAGATTTTTAAATGGAGAATCTTATTTATCAAATCCCTATTAATCCTTTCTTTTTGTGATTATTGTTTTTAATGGAGATGGCATATTTTCTTATATATTATCTTATTTTAATTGATTTGAAACATTAAATAAATTTAATTCTGATTAAATTAGTTCTATTTCTTAAATTTCACTATTTGATTAATTATTTGAATTCAATAAAACACTAATATGCTCAGGTAATTTAAGATCATTTGTTTTTTGATTGATGGATTCAAAGTTAAATTTTTTAATGTATAAATCTGAGTTTACTAAAGAATTATTATTATATTCTAAATGTTATATTTATTTATCTTAAGGTTGTTATAATTAATTCTCTTTTCCACTAGAAGATAATTTAATTTTAGTTAGATTTGAGGATTAATTAATTAATTAAGAAAGTTTGGCAATTTCTGCTTCTAATAATTGAAAATCAGACTATTATTATTTTTAAATTTTATTGAAAATTTCTTTACATTTACTATTAATTTACTATTTTAATTAATTTTTAATTTAACATAATTATGTTTCATAATCTTATTGTTTCATTCTCTCTTGATGTAATATAATTTATTATTATTAATGGAGAATTTCAATTTATTTATTTTATTGTTCAATTAATTTTAAGAATTCTTCTTTTTAATTTTTAAGTGCATCATCAAAATAAGATGTGCATTATAATAAGTTTAAATTTGAATTAGTATTTTAATTAGTTTATGAAATTTATATACTGTTTGATTTACTTTATAGATCATTTTGTTGATATTATTTCAATCCTTTAGAGAATAATTATTATTTAATTAGATTATCTTTTTCTTTTAATTACTATTAAGAATCTTAAACTAACAAAATTATATCAAATATTTACATATTTTATTTTTAGTTTATGACATTTTGGAATTGGATATTGTCTATTAGTAACATTATTATCTATTTATTTGTTCTAAAATTAATTAAATGTGTTACAAGTAATGATTTAATTTTGATGCAATGGACTGGATGAAACTGGAGATAGTCTTGGTTACTAATGCATTAGATAAAACTTAAAATTTGAAATTTATTTTATTTATTATAGCAATTTATATGTATTCTTTGTTGATGTTGACATTTAATTAATTTAATGAGGAATTTAATGAGTATAACATAAGATAATAATTGTAAACAGTATCCCAGATTACTTGCTAATGATGGTTCAGAAAATTAGAGAGTTAAGTTCTAGAAAATTGAAATTTAAGATAAGTTTTATAGAAAAGTAGAAACTAGTTTTGTTTTAAAGAGTCTACATAAAACAAATAGTGAAATACATAGTTTTAGATTAATCAAAATTATTGATACTCCATTTAGATAAAGAAGAAAAAGTGAGTGTGATGGAGTAATTTCTGAAAAAATTGTATTTTTTTAAGTTATGGCAAGCAAAACATAGATATGAAGTACCCAAAAACAATAATTGAGTAACATCAATTTCTAGATAGAGTTAAAGACTTACGTAGAAGAGCAATAAAGGGAAGAATGAAGACTAAATTTTAGAAATCTTTCAAGAAAATAGATACAACAAAACCTAGTTAATTTAATCCATAACATTAACATACTATGACAAGTCGTGATTCTATTTTTGGAAGTTTATAAGACATTAAAGTATACAGAACTTTTGCCAAAGATCGTACTTACTATTAACGAACATTGGAGAAAAAAGGATCTGATTTAATGTCTGATTCCCCTAGTACACCTAGCATTCATATTCGAAGAGTAACATAGAAATTAGGATTTACATAAAAATAATAATAATTTGTACTACTTTAATTGAACAAGTACAGTCCCAAAATATTTGAATAATTAAAGAAAGATCCCATATTAAAAATTCTTTCAGAAACAAAAGAAATTTAGTCTTAAACTCCACCTGTTCCTTAAACTGCTGTCTCAATAATCTAACATAAATTTTAACCTTACTTTTGTAATCATAAGACAATGAATCTAAGAAAATCTTGTTTTGCATCTTCTTTTTAAAGAATTAAGACATTAATCTGAATATCTTTATTGATCATAAATATATATATATATATATAATTAAGTATCAATTAATATGGCTACTACTTGTTTTGATATCAATAATATTTCTTTTCTTCTTTTTAATTTTACCATATTCAATTGTACTTATTATTATTATATATCATTATACTTAATATAATCCATTGAATTTCTATTTGAATTAATAGAATATCTATCACAAACACTAATTACTTTATCAAATTTATCTATATAACTCTATTTTAGACTACTATTTGTAATCTTGTCTAAATTACGTAAACTAGTTTTTTGGAGTTAAGTTACATTATATTTCTTTGGTTCTTTATAGAAATTAAATATTTCATCTTATGTGCATAGACTTACATTCAATTCATTTTATGTAGGAATAAAATCATCTTCTGAAATTGATGGTTATTTTTTGTAAATTTCTGAATATTTAATACTTAATTAATTTCATTTAATAAAAATACTTGCGTGCTTCTTCTAACTATTCTTTAGCTTATATTTCAAATTTGATTAAATATTCTTGAATATTAGTTTTGATTATTTATTTATACTTATTTAGATTTTTCTCAATATGTGAATCACGTAAGGCTGTTGTCTAATATTTATCTGACCATAATTCAGTACAATGAATTCTACCACTATTTATTAATGGAATATTGTGTTTCTATGGTTATAAAGGTTCAAATTTTCTTTTTCTATATATAGCAATAGTATCTTTTCGATCTTCTAATTATTTATCCTTTAATAAAAACTNATACAACAAAACCTAGTTAATTTAATCCATAACATTAACATACTATGACAAGTCGTGATTCTATTTTTGGAAGTTTATAAGACATTAAAGTATACAGAACTTTTGCCAAAGATCGTACTTACTATTAACGAACATTGGAGAAAAAAGGATCTGATTTAATGTCTGATTCCCCTAGTACACCTAGCATTCATATTCGAAGAGTAACATAGAAATTAGGATTTACATAAAAATAATAATAATTTGTACTACTTTAATTGAACAAGTACAGTCCCAAAATATTTGAATAATTAAAGAAAGATCCCATATTAAAAATTCTTTCAGAAACAAAAGAAATTTAGTCTTAAACTCCACCTGTTCCTTAAACTGCTGTCTCAATAATCTAACATAAATTTTAACCTTACTTTTGTAATCATAAGACAATGAATCTAAGAAAATCTTGTTTTGCATCTTCTTTTTAAAGAATTAAGACATTAATCTGAATATCTTTATTGATCATAAATATATATATATATATATAATTAAGTATCAATTAATATGGCTACTACTTGTTTTGATATCAATAATATTTCTTTTCTTCTTTTTAATTTTACCATATTCAATTGTACTTATTATTATTATATATCATTATACTTAATATAATCCATTGAATTTCTATTTGAATTAATAGAATATCTATCACAAACACTAATTACTTTATCAAATTTATCTATATAACTCTATTTTAGACTACTATTTGTAATCTTGTCTAAATTACGTAAACTAGTTTTTTGGAGTTAAGTTACATTATATTTCTTTGGTTCTTTATAGAAATTAAATATTTCATCTTATGTGCATAGACTTACATTCAATTCATTTTATGTAGGAATAAAATCATCTTCTGAAATTGATGGTTATTTTTTGTAAATTTCTGAATATTTAATACTTAATTAATTTCATTTAATAAAAATACTTGCGTGCTTCTTCTAACTATTCTTTAGCTTATATTTCAAATTTGATTAAATATTCTTGAATATTAGTTTTGATTATTTATTTATACTTATTTAGATTTTTCTCAATATGTGAATCACGTAAGGCTGTTGTCTAATATTTATCTGACCATAATTCAGTACAATGAATTCTACCACTATTTATTAATGGAATATTGTGTTTCTATGGTTATAAAGGTTCAAATTTTCTTTTTCTATATATAGCAATAGTATCTTTTCGATCTTCTAATTATTTATCCTTTAATAAAAACTACAAATAGACATTTAAATAATTAACTGGTAATGAAAGCATCATATTAAAGTTAACTTTTCTCTTATTTGCTAATTGTTGTAATGTAAACTATTCAATTGGTGGCAACATTCCTAATTAGGATTTCATTATTTCAGGATTATAAGATAATTCTTCTTACATATTAATATTTAATTAATTTATACAAGAATCTTTTATAAGTTTATATATATAATATTGTAAACATTCAATTAACAAGGAGTTAGTACAATTAAGATCGTCTAACTGGTTATAAAGGTACACTTCTTGGAGAATCATTAAAAATCAATTCAGATTATTATTTATATTTTAATGGTTTTACTTTGACTTTTCTTCCTCTTTAAGTTGCATGAATTCTCCTTAAATCTACATCTTTTATATATTCATTAGTTGTTGATTCTGATTGTCTTGCAGTAGAAATAGATGTCAATTTACAAGGAATTCTTTTCCTTTAATTATTCTTACGAGAATATTCAATACCTTCTATACCTTTAAGATTAAGTGTATAAATCGAATTATGTTGATCAATTAAAGCTTTAATTCTATCGCACTCTTTTTTATTGTTACTTGATTGTCTTTATATAATAGTTATTAAATCATTTACTTCAAATAATCATCATACTTTTCTTCAACAATAAATTCCTTTCTTATTTTCGGATCAAGTAGTTTTATATAGTTTGCAATCTTCGAAGATGCTCCAACAAAATTCTTATATCTACCCAAACTAGAGGGATCAAATAGTAATTCATTAAAGTTAGGTCTACTCTATAAATATGAATTATACAATTTCCCTTCATATTCTGATAATTAACAATACAAACGAATTTTAGTATTGTTCATCTTAGACATTTATTCGACATGTATCATTGAATCATACTGCATATTCAAATCTGTATTGGTTTCTGCATTACTAAATGAAGAAGCTTTATTGCTAAAATACATAATTAACTATAAAATTAATCATTCTTTTTTTAATTTAATTGGAAAAGTCTTTTTTTATTTACTATTCTATCTCTAATTTATTTTCCTAATCCTTCATTAATTTTACTATATATAACCCAATTTCAATAATCAATGCTCCAATCAAAAAGAAAGCAGTTAATTCTAATTATTAATCATAATTAAATTCAAAGAAATAAATTCCAAGATAATAACCTAATAATCGTCTTGCAAATATGCTAAAAATAAATGATAATTCATATTCTTTAATGGGCTCTTATTTTATTCTCTTAAAATTCCCCTTTAGTCAATTAAGATGATTTTTATATGAATGCTCTATCTTTAAATCTCATTTCTCTTACTTTTATTTCATCCAAGATTTCTTTTGGTCTGTTATCTGCTTCTCATACAATTTATAATTCTTATAAGTTACTCTACATTATGAACTTAGTGCCAATAATCTCTTGGATATTTAATTAATCTATATGATCATCATTATATTAATCTATTTAAAGTTTAATTTCATTCAACTTGGAATAATTAGATGGATTAAACGGATCTAATGTATATTTAAAATGATTTTTAATTTCTTTTGGCAATGAGTCAATATATACAAGAACCATCTTTTTAATAAATAAATTGAAATATATATAATGGATTTTGGAATTTTATATTAAATAGATAAATAAAGGTAAGCATATTGTGTATATTTTACAATTGATGTTTAAATTTTGATACATCTTATTTTAATGCTAACAGAACTAAACTATTGAATTAGAAATATTTAAAAGAACATTGATGTCTTCATTATTAATAGTATCTACATTGTTTTTTTATCAATAATTAAAAATCATATATAGATTTATGATTATATTTAATACTCAACTTAAAGGAGTATTGAATTTGATATAAAAATTATATCATTTTAGGAATAATATTAAGAATTAATATGATTTAGAGATTATTTTTCTTCTTATATATAAAGAAGTTATATATATTTACATATAAATGAAAATAATTCATTTTCTGTTATATGATTTCAATTTTCTGCATTCCTAAGAGCTTCATCAAGTTTCTTTTCTTATTAAGCAAAGGCATAACCAGTATATTTTCTATTTCTAACTGGTCTAACTGGGAGAAGAGCTGATGTATCATCATATACATCATCTTCTTAGAATAGATTTTCAAATTTATCAGGTGGCATCAATGATGAAGGAGGAGTACTTCCAAATCTTGACTTTTATGATGAAACAGGTTCTTATATATCCCTAATTTTTTGGATTTCAAATAATTATTATTCCGAAAATATTGACCATCTTTATAATGCTAAATCAAAAAGAATTGTTAAAACTAATATTCCACTCAAAATAAAGTAAAATTAAATATTTGAAAATAAATGAATGAATGTATGTGAAACATCCAATTTGTTTGTGAATTATGATAGTATCATATAGGTTAACAGATACATAAATATAGATCCAAATATAAATAGTACAGATCCTATAGAATTGATATAAGAAAAGACAAAGACTTTAAGATTTACTATAATGATGGCATAACAGAATACAGCCATACCTACTGATGAAAGAAAGAGGATTCTTCCTTCTTTATCTATACTTGTTTATACCATAGATGGAAATACTGCATAAATAACTATGGCTGATTATATACCACCAGAACAAAACCAAAAAAAGAAAGTAAGCAATGTTACTTTATTATTAGTTTAATATAATTATGGATCTATGTATAATATATAAATAGAATACTTTATAATAGAAATTTAGATGAATATTATTAATCTAGAATTGCATAAACCATAATAGGTACACTTGTATAAAACATATTATAAAATTGATAAAGCCAAGGATCATATAAATTAAGAGGTGAAAATCCATTGTAAAATGAAAACCAAAAGTGTGGTAATACAATAAGTAGATTTTTATAAAAGTTATATCCTACTAATACTTGATTTCTTCTATAACATTCTCTTCCATGATAGAGTAACAATTATTGTAATATTTTAAATTCACCAATTGAATAATCTGCTGCTCTTGCTGCTTAATTACCTTCTACACCTTTGATACCTATTCCAATATTAGCTGCTGTTATCATATTTACATCATTAGCTCCATCACCTACAGCCATAGTCACTATATTATATATATTATCTTTAACCAATTACACTAATTCTTATTTTTATTTAGGTGATACTCTACAAGCTAAAACAGTATGACATTATTTAGCCAAATCAATAAGTTTAATTTAATACTTTTCATCTAAATGTATTAATGAATCACCTGAAATGATTAATGCAGTTGAATTATTTTAGAATTAAGATTTTAATAAATCTAAACCTTAATTAATTTTAAATTATGCTTCAAATTAATCATCTGCTTAAATTACAATTTTTTATTATGAATCATTTAACAAATTACAAGCATAACTAATATTTATAGCAGTTTCTAATTTATCACCTGTCAATACCCATATTTTAATACCTGCATTCAATATCTTCTACATTGTATTACCAACATCATCTTATAATTTATCCTCAATTCCAGTTCCTCCAATTAAAACTAAGTTGTTTTCTATTTAATCTTGTAAATTTAACAATTATTCATCTCTATTAATAGTC
The DNA here is from genome assembly GCA_905182975.1 of Paramecium primaurelia. NCBI lineage: Eukaryota > Ciliophora > Oligohymenophorea > Peniculida > Parameciidae > Paramecium > Paramecium primaurelia. The sequence goes on from CAJJDM010000012.1 coordinate 438,957, forward strand.
TACAAACCTGCTTACAAATAATTACTTATCCATTCATCATATTATTATTTACTCAAATCTTTATAGGCTAACAATAAAGTTCTTAATCCCTTTTCAGCATATTACTCTAAATGTTATTCTGTGATAGATAATAACTCTTAATTTTATCTATTTTATTTATCAATTAAATTTATTATCATTGAATCAGCTCCTTTACATAATAACATAATTTAATCATTTTAATCTTAAACAATAACAGACATTCTCTTTCTTGATGAACTAAACTCTAATACTTATAATAACTTATATTTTATCAACTAATCTTTATACTTAACAATCATCATTCCATCATCTAATCCAATATACTCAAATCCACAAAACTTAGCTCCCATAAGTAGTGCTAATTCATCTGGTGAAGATGCATTATACTTAATTTTGCCCTACTCATATTCCACCAATATTGTGTGACATAACGTTAGATGCATAAAGTATTCTACTATTCTTGTAGAATGTTCATCATTTTAATTTAAATCATTGAAGAGTTGTTTATCTTTAAAATCTACATTTGTTACTTAAGGCATTTTTATTAAATCTTCATTGGTTAATATTTAACTTCTATTGCTTAAATTTCCATATGATTTACCATAAATGGATATCATTTTAAATTCCATTAAATTCTTTGTTATAGTTCCAGTTTTATCAGTAAACATATATTTTACATTACCTAATTCTTCATTAAGATTTGAAGTTTATACTTCAGTTCTATGATTTTATGACTTACACTANAGCTCCATCACCTACAGCCATAGTCACTATATTATATATATTATCTTTAACCAATTACACTAATTCTTATTTTTATTTAGGTGATACTCTACAAGCTAAAACAGTATGACATTATTTAGCCAAATCAATAAGTTTAATTTAATACTTTTCATCTAAATGTATTAATGAATCACCTGAAATGATTAATGCAGTTGAATTATTTTAGAATTAAGATTTTAATAAATCTAAACCTTAATTAATTTTAAATTATGCTTCAAATTAATCATCTGCTTAAATTACAATTTTTTATTATGAATCATTTAACAAATTACAAGCATAACTAATATTTATAGCAGTTTCTAATTTATCACCTGTCAATACCCATATTTTAATACCTGCATTCAATATCTTCTACATTGTATTACCAACATCATCTTATAATTTATCCTCAATTCCAGTTCCTCCAATTAAAACTAAGTTGTTTTCTATTTAATCTTGTAAATTTAACAATTATTCATCTCTATTAATAGTCTACAAACCTGCTTACAAATAATTACTTATCCATTCATCATATTATTATTTACTCAAATCTTTATAGGCTAACAATAAAGTTCTTAATCCCTTTTCAGCATATTACTCTAAATGTTATTCTGTGATAGATAATAACTCTTAATTTTATCTATTTTATTTATCAATTAAATTTATTATCATTGAATCAGCTCCTTTACATAATAACATAATTTAATCATTTTAATCTTAAACAATAACAGACATTCTCTTTCTTGATGAACTAAACTCTAATACTTATAATAACTTATATTTTATCAACTAATCTTTATACTTAACAATCATCATTCCATCATCTAATCCAATATACTCAAATCCACAAAACTTAGCTCCCATAAGTAGTGCTAATTCATCTGGTGAAGATGCATTATACTTAATTTTGCCCTACTCATATTCCACCAATATTGTGTGACATAACGTTAGATGCATAAAGTATTCTACTATTCTTGTAGAATGTTCATCATTTTAATTTAAATCATTGAAGAGTTGTTTATCTTTAAAATCTACATTTGTTACTTAAGGCATTTTTATTAAATCTTCATTGGTTAATATTTAACTTCTATTGCTTAAATTTCCATATGATTTACCATAAATGGATATCATTTTAAATTCCATTAAATTCTTTGTTATAGTTCCAGTTTTATCAGTAAACATATATTTTACATTACCTAATTCTTCATTAAGATTTGAAGTTTATACTTCAGTTCTATGATTTTATGACTTACACTATTTATCATTTTCTATCATCATACCTTGTAAATATTTAACCTACACTAGATACCAAATTATTTTCATACCATTTCTAGAGTCACTAATAAAGATATTGGAACAAAATTAGTATAAATCAATAACCAAGTTCCCCATCTCTCCATTGTTCTAAATACTATATTTGTTTAAAGATCATTCTCATCTAATTCCAAATAAGGAATATCCATAAAATTATCTAATTACCAAAAAACTGAATATTATGCTGAGAATAAACAAATTACTAATTATCTATTTTAATATGATATAATTTTACATAAAAAATACTAGAATAATAAAGAAATTCATTTATGATTCTAAAGTACTTGACTTAGGTCTGGCTTTTGTTGAATTTAACATGATCTTAGTATCAAATCCTGTATAAACAACTAATCCATAAATCCAATGTGTGTTTCTCAATGAACATCCTCTAAGAATAAAATTAACTTCATCCAATTAATAAACTTTTCTATGTAATGCATCATAATTAATAATCGAATCTCTTGATTAATCTCCATCACTATAATGATCAGGAGGCATTGTAATTGTACCATTAAATTTATACAAATATGGATTAGGTTTATCATAATGGACTAAGATATGCTCTTTTTGTAACAGATGATCATTTAAACCTCTTGTGAATTAAAGACCTTTATGTTATTTTTTGATTTTAAGGTTAGTTTCTCCATCTAGATTTTTAGTTTCAATGAAACATGTTCCTTTTTAACTTGTTTTGATTACTATTACATCTGCAGGAAAATATTCTCCTTATTCAATTCTAATAATGTCTCCTACCAAAATTTGTTACCATTTCTTTTCAACCAACCCGTAAGATGTCAACACCAATGCTATACTTTTAATTAAATTATAATAATTAATACCGATTATTCTCATCTTAATCAGAAATCTAACGTTTATGATCTTCTAAAAAATCTTTGAATGCTGATATTGCAATGACTACAAATAATGGAAACCATATAACAGGTTAACCGTCTGTAATTGAAACTAAATCTATAGTTTCCAAATATCCAACAATTAAAAAATAAATATTTGCCATTTTTGAAAATTATTCCATTAAGTTCAAAGGTAGAAATGTCCATAGTGTATATTTACAGGTTCTAATTGTATTATCTGGTAATTCATGATCTTAAATATTTGTAATAATAGTTCTATCTTGTTGTTAATGTTTTGATACCTTTCATATCTCTCCAATTAGGTCTAGTTTTGAAGCAACATCCTTAAAGCTCATATTTGTTGTCATATGGCAAATACAATGACCATGGATCATGTTGCCCCAATTCACTTTATGAGTTTTACATGGATTTTGTAATAATAATTTAAAAACGACATTATATGTATAATGATGCAATTATTGTGTATTAAATGCTTATTAATATTGGATACACATTTTAACTAAATTTATTATGAGAGTTGGTATTAATTTGCATCAGAAAACTTTACAACATACTAAATGTCCATTCTTAAAGACCTTCAATATAAATATGACATCAGAATAAGCTATAACCAAATATACTAAATTTTGCCCTTATCTTCATTTTAAGGAAATGAAGTAAATTATAATTAGATTTCTAGATCTGAGACAAAGAAGTGTCCAATTGACCATACTTAATTTTATAGTAACCAATTCAAAGGGGTTATTCAGTAAATAAAAGATGAAGGACGATACAGAGAATTCAAGAGTTTATTACGAACAAATGGAGAATTTCCAAGAGCCATCAATAAGACTCCTTCTGGAGATTAAGCAATTACATTATGGTGCAGCAACGATTATTTAGGTAAGATTAATGAGTTAACAGTAGGAATGTCTTAAAATCCAATGGTAACATAAGCCACAAAAAATGCAATTGATCTTACAGGAATAGGAGCAGGTGGAACACGTAATATAGGTGGCACAAGTATCTACCATGTTGAGTTGGAAAGAGAACTAGCTGATTTACATAAGAAAGACAGTGCTTTAGTTATGAACAGTGGGTATGTTGCCAATATGGCCACATTGGATACACTCGGTAAAGTTTTAAAGGATGTGACATTTTTGAGTGATGCCAAGAATCATGCATCTCTAATTGAAGGAATGAGAGCTACTAAACGAGATAGAGTCATTTTTAAACATAATGATTATAAAGATTTGGAAGAGAAATTAAAATAATTAGGTATTTTTATATTGTACAAAATTAGATATTTAATAAAACAAAGTAATAGTATTTGAATCTGTTTATTCTATGAACGGTACTGTTGCACCAATCTAAGAGTTTATCAACTTAGCAAAGAAATACAATGCTCTTACTCTTATTGATGAAGTACATGCTGTAGGTATGTATGGTGATAGAGGGGCAGGTGTAACAGAAAAACTTGGATTATAAAAAGAGATAGATATAGTTACAGGAACATTGGGCAAAGCATTTGGATGTTCTGGAGGTTATGTTTCAGCAAATTCAGAAATTGTAGATGCAGTTAGAAGTACTGCTAGTAATTTTATTTTTTCAACATCAATGTCTCCAATAATAGCAGCAGCTTGTTTGGAGTCTGTTAAATATCTCAAAACACATCCAGAAATTAGAGAAAGACATCAATATGTGGCTTCTCTTATTAAAGCTAAACTTAAGAGTAAGGGCATTCCAGCTCTCAATAGTGCTTCCCATATTGTTCCAGTTTTTATAGGAGATCCTGTTTTATGTAAAGAGGCTTCTGAAAAACTACTAAACGAATACAATATCTATATATAACCGATCAACTATCCAACAGTTCCAAGAGGGTAATATGATATTCCTATATTATTTTAGATAAGAGATATTACGTATATCTCCTACTCCTTTACATACCGAGGAAATGATTGATTAGTTGGTTGACTCTATCGAATGTGTATTTAAGAGCCTAAATCTGAGAATGGAATCTTAATATGCAGCAGAACAAAGGGCAATCTTCTAATGATAGTAAATTATTTTCATTAAAAATATACACAAAAATAACAACTAAATTTCCTTTAATAATGATATTAATTAATAATATATAAATATTAAATGTGGAGAAGAGCCTTATAAAATTGTCTAAAAATTGCATTCATCGGATCATCCATTACATTTACTTCTAGCTTTGTATTTTCTTAAGAATAATTATATGCATGGGTAATCTTATAAAAATATATTAAGGGATGGAATAATTTTGGATAATTAGGCATTGGAAATTCCATTTCTTAATATTCTCCTTAATTAGTCCCTATATAAAATGTTTTATTTGTGGCTTGTAAATCAAGTGTTTCTGCAGCAATTGATAAATCTGGAAAATTGTATACATGGGGAAGATCAAAATTCGGACTCTTAGGCAATGGATAAGTAGAAAATATCAATATTCCTACACTTGTTGAATGTTTAAAACATTTAGATTTTAAATATGTTGCATGTGGCAATTATCATATGGCTGCAATAACCACAGATGGACAGTTGTATACATGGGGTAATTAAGATCATGGCAAACTTGGTTAAACATTTGATAACTCAGCAAAATTACCATCTAGAGAAAAATATGAATATTAAAAGAATTTGGGATCTGCTAAATTACCAGAATTAGTAAAATTAAATTTTAAAGTACAATAAGTAGCTTTAGGAGATCAATTTACAATAATACTATCAGATGAAGGAAATGTTTATTCAGTTGGATTGAATAAAAAAGGTATTTTAGGATATGAAACAAAAAATATTGAAGAACCTAATTTTAAACAAATATAAAATTTAAAAAATATTGTATAAATTGATAGTGGTACTGATTTCAGTGTTGCACTTGATTCTGATGGAAAGTATATATGAATATTAATTAAGTATGTTCGCATGGGGTAGTAATTACTTTGGTTAATTAGGTACTCCAAGTCCTTCAGTAGTATAAATACCATAACAAATCAAAGGATTGCCAAAAATTAAATAATTTTCTTGTGGTGAACAATTCATTGCTGCTTTGAGTAAAGAAGGTGTTTTATATACTTGGGGTTTTGGAGGAGATGGTTAATTGGGAACACCTAGTAAATAAGATATACCAACACCTCATTAAATATAATTTGATCAAAATATTGATAAGGTCTCTTGTGGATAAGCTCATGTAGGTATTGTAAGTAATAATAAACTATATATGCATGGAAGGGGAAAAGAAGGTTAATTAGGAAGAGGTTCAGAGACTGAATCCCCTAATAGTAGTAGATATTCTCCTTTATTAGTAATGGAAAATGTGATAAAGATTGCATGTGGTGGAAGTCATTCCTTTGCAATAGTTAACTAAAAATGAGTTTATTTTTAATATATTTTGTCTTAAAAAAAAAACAAGATTTAATAAATATGAATAAATGCTTTAATTTTTTTGAATAAACTTTATATTTAATAAATTGTAAAAAAACCATTTTCAACAATTGCAAGAAGATGGTGCTGGTTGTGGCTAAGCAGTTTCCTAATTTAATTTGAATTAACTTGATTAGTTTTCAGCATTAACTTATGGTTTCTGACTTTCATTTTCTAATCTTTTCTTCAAATTTAGACCTAGTATATCGAAAATGTTTTCTAAAATTTAATATTTATTTTAATATTACATATATTTTTATTTTCTAATGCACTAGTCTCTATAAATGGCATTTTATACTTTGTTGCTAATGCTTAACCTTCTGATGATTGAACTCTTCTATCTTGAGAATCCATTTTATTTCCGACTAAGATTGAACAACTTAAGGGATTATTATTGCATATTACACTTCATCAGTTGTATTTTCTGTTATAGATTTGATCCAATTTTCAACATTATTGAAAGAATTTCTATCTACTATGGAATAAACAAATATGATTCCAAATGCTCCTTTATAATATGTTTATGTAATGTTCCTAAATCTCTCTTATCCTGCTGTGTCCCAAATTTATAATTTAATTTTCTTATCTTCAACCTTTTTAACATATTTATCAATTGTACAGTGATTGTTTTTATCTTAAAATCAACACCTATAGTTGCCATATAATTTTATGAAAACTTTTGATCACAATATTAAGTAAGGATATTAGTCTTTCCTACTCCTGAGTCTCCTAATACAATTACTTTTACCAACCAATCGTAATATCCATTTGACATTTTAACAAATTTTATCAATAATATTTATTATTTAATATTTGATATTCATTTAACATTATTTCACAGAATTTAGAACCTAATAACAACTATTTAAACAATTATATATTTATATTTAACTTTCCTCTTTTATTTTGGTTTCAATTCTTAATTAAAGTTAGAATAAATTTACATATTATAGAGAATCTAATTGGGGAATAATTTTATTATGAGTGTTTGTTTTTGTTTTAATAAATAATTTAACTTTAAAAATAAGAAAAATATCCAGATTTAGTAAAAATAACAATGATTATTTTATAAATTTTTTCTTAATTACACATAAAGATTGAAATGTAATTTATAAAATAATTATAATAATTGTATTTTTTTAAAAAGAATAAAAGAAGAGAATTAGATTTTTCAGGGTGTTTTTATATGATTTTATATAATAATAAATAAGACAGTTCTTAGTGCTTAAATTATGATTAAATAGGGTTGACCAATTTAATTTAAACTATCATTAAAATAATATGAACTCTGGATTGAATAACTAAAATTCCTTATTGCAGCAACTAACTCCAGTCTAACTTGAAGAGTATTAGCAATAATTGAGGTAAACTTCTAACTTCATATTCTATATACTATATTACTTCATATGCTCAAATCATATATTTGGCAATTAATTACTTATTTTAGATAACAACCATTTTTCACCAATCTTTTTAGTAGCAACATGAAAACATTACCATTTCCAAACATTTTTCAATAGTTATAGGACAATCTTATTAGAACCTAATAACCATAGGATTTGTTCAATTTTAATCGTGGTAAGATATCATCAATTCCACATCAATTACAATATTGTGACCTTATAGTTTTTTGAATTGGCTTATTTTTGCTTAGGTTTGGGAGGTGTAATGAATTCGATTGATTATATGAAACTTTTATAGAAAAGCTTATAGATAAATAGCAATGCCATAAATGCGTTTAATTAGAATTAGTTGTTATGCTAATTTGGAATGATGGGTTAAAAGAAAAACAATACTTCACAAAATCCAATTACTGTTGAAGATGATGAACCTCCTTAAATTTAGAAATGTCATAATTCTAAATGCAACAATAAAGGAGATCGTAAGACCAAATCAAAAAAAGGAGAGACTCTTTAATTCTGTGACAAATGTTTAAGGTTATACAATCGTGGAAATTATTGTGATTTTTGTGAATAGGTATTGGAAGAATTTCTAAGATTTTTAGGTATATTCGAATGGGTCATATGATCAAGATGAATAAGAATGGATTCAATGTGATGAATGTGAGAAATGGGTATATATAAATAGATATTGATAGAATCATTTAAATTGTGAAGCTAAATATAGAAATTAGAATATTAAAGAAGAGACTGAGAATAAAGTTTATTATTGTTTAAATTGTTCTAAAATTAAAAAACAATAATAATAACATTAACAATAATAATAATAAAAATAATAATAATAATAATAATAGTTTCAGTAATAGAAGAAATAAGAGAAGATTATAGAAGAATATCAACCAAAATAAAGAACTATTATAGAATAAGAGGATGCTAGAACAAGAGAGAAAAATATTAATTTTGTAGCCACTAAAGATAATAAGGTTTAATTTAGTAAATTTATAAATTTAAAATTATTTAATAGCATTTCGATTGAATCTATATGATGATGAAATTAAGTCAGATCTCGATTTTCTGAGAAATTCTGGCAAAAAGAATATTAAGAAATAAAATTAATAAGATTCTCCAATCATAAAATAAAATATTATACCATAACAACAATAATAATAATTATTATTATAACAATAATAATTATTATTATCATAATAAGTATAATCTATATAAGAAGAGAAAGTAAAAATATATTAATAATTCATAATTAGAATTCTGATTAGTAAATGAATGGTAGACGTCGAACTAGAAATAATAAAAATAGAGTTAATTATCGGAATTTAGGGGGGGAATGATTTATATGAAATATATTTAATTGAAATTCTAATTTAAATAATACTCACATATATATATCTAAATAATTAAAATGTCTGATTTGAGATTTGATAATAAGGTAGTTGTAATAACAGGGGCAGGACGAGGACTTGGAAAAGCTTATGCCTTATTTTATGGATCAGTTGGAGCCAAAGTTTTAGTAAATGATAATGGTTGTGATTTGGACGGAAAGAACACAAATCCTAAATTTGCAGATGAAGTAATTAATGTTCTAAATTTAGGTTGTAGCAACAATAAAGAGTAAAGGAGGTATAGCAGTGGCAAATTATGATTCTGTGTTGAATGGTGATAAAATTATTGCACATGCTATAAAAGAATTTGGAAGACTTGATGTTCTTATTAATAATGCTGGTATTTTAAGAGATAAGATATTGGCTAAGTTGACAGAAGAAGATTGGGATATTGTAATCAAAGTAAGACTAATTTTTATATGATTAAAGACTCATCTATATGGAACATATTCTGTAACTAAAGCAGCCTGGCCAATCATGAGAGATTAAGGTTATGGTAGAATAGTTAATACATCTAGTGGATCTGGATTGTATGGAACATTAGGTCAAACCAATTATGCAGCTGCAAAGGCAGGAATAGTTGGACTTACATTAACATTAGCAAAGGAAGGAGAAAGAAGAAATATATTATGTAATGTGTTAGTTCCAGTTGGAGCATCTAGAATGACAGAAACAATTATGCCACCTGATGTAATGAGTGGAATTGATCCAAATAATCTTACACCAATATGTATATCTATTTAATAATATTTTTAAGTGGCTGTTTTAACTCATGAATCAAATAAAGAATATAATGGTGGTATTTATGAATGTTCTGGAGGATTCTTCTCTAGAGTCAGATGGTAAAGATCTGAAGGAGTTTCCTTAGATTTACCTGTTAAAATTAGTGAAGTATAAAAGAATTGGGCAAAAATTAATGATTTTAATGGAAAGAATGAATATCCAACTGGAAATGCTGACTTATTCAATAAGGTTTAAGAAAATCTAGAAAGGTTAGAATAATAGGCTGCCTAAAAACCAAAGTTATGAGTTTAGAATTTACATTATTAAAATGAATATTTTATTGATTTCATCATTAATTTACCTTACATTACAATAATGTACAGAAATTGGTGTTGCCTAATGTAATGGTTAGCTTAGATCAGGTATATAATCTTTTTTATACTTTAGGCTTATTGCCTACTTATTTGTTCGAAAAAGCATTTTCAGTGGGTCTTCCAAGTAAATTTTCGACTCCTGTTTAAATAATACAGAATGGATGGAATTTAACAGCTTATAAATTTATTTCAGAAGCCTTAATTGATAATTAAACATACACAGGATAATAAGGAGTTGGTGAAGGTGGTTAGATTACAGTTTCTAATCCAACTATTCTAATTGAAGTTGGTTTTTTATTTTAAAATGGAACTATTTAAAATGGATAAGGAGCTGCTATACTAGAGAGTGTCTCTTCTGCATCATATACATTTGGAATCACTACAAAAACAAATCCATATAAATATAGTTTTTAGTATGTGAATTCCACTGTCAATTTTAATAATGCTGTATTTAAGGCTGTATATGCTAATTTTCCACATGAAATTGGATAAATTCAAGAAATTCTTTAAGCTATCAATACTAATCCATTAATATAAACAGCTTTAACTTAGTATTACGCTAGTTCATCATTATCAGGTCTAAAGTCTACCTTAACTAGAGAATTAAATGGATTTGAAATTATTAAAGGTTAAACTTCAACTAAAACATATAAAAATGGTGCATAGAATTTCAATTATTAAGTTATTGTCAATAATGTATAAATTCAATATGCTCCTGTATCATATGCTATATCAGCTGAAATGAACATTTAGTAATTATAAACTTAATATACTTGTAATTAACCAATCAATACAGTTTGTACTGCAACATCAAATACTAATATAGAATAAATTAGTATGGATGAAATAATCAATACATTCAATTATGCATTTTAATAAAACTACTTTAAAACTTCATTGAATCCTTAATATTGGAAAGTTCCTTATTTTTCATGGAGTACAGGAGGATTATAAAATATCATGAATAATGTTTATACTTCATATGCTTATGCTTCTTAAATTGGAGGAACATGTATTGCTACCTCAGCTAATTATGTTTCTTATAATACCAAATACTTTACTGTAGCTATGACATTTACTTGTAATTTAACTGTCAATCCAAATCCAATTTTAAGTTTTACAGTTGAATTTGATGATATTTAAGTAGAACTAGATTTTAGCAAAATTAAAGAGTAAGCTGCTTTTAAAATAAAATCAGCTAATCCTTCCAACATAACATTATAACCTTAAGGAAATTATACTATTGATAATTAAGATCTTATATAATGGTATATATTTATATCAATATTTAGGTATATTTAAGAAGCAATAGATAAATCATTTGTTGGGTAAAACTTTTTCGCTGGAATAATTGATTCGTAAAGAAACATAGAGAGTGAAGAAATTACATATTAAATATTGAATGGAATCATTACAATAACTAATAATAATAAATGATTTATTTATTCAAGATATTATTATTCATTCCTATCAATATTAAATAATATTTTGTATTGAGATAAAATTATATAAATTTAACAAATTTAAACAAAATTAAGAGTTTAATAATGGAAGATATTTATTTTAATAGTTAATGATCCTTATTGATTAACAAGATGTTTTTTTAAGTAATTTATATAAAATTAAAATTCTTATTCAAAGTAAATTAATGGAAATGTTGCAGAAACAATTAAATAATTACATATATGAGGAAAAAAACATAGGTGGAGGATAATTCAGTGAAGTGTTTTTGGGATATGAAATATATACAAAGGAGAATGTAGCTATTAAAGTACAAATACATTGAGTTAAGCAAATCGATTGTTCAAAAATGAGAGACTAAATATTGATGTAAATGATGAGAAATGAGATTGGAATTCTGAAAATCATACCTAAATAGTAAAATATTTTGAAATTTTATGATGTATTTCAAAATAATTAACTTGTTTACATTATTACTGAATATTGCAATCAAGGTATAAACTCTCAATTTAATCATTAGGGGACTTATAATAGTTTATTTAGAAACAAAAAATAACTGAAGATATAGCAATTGATTTAATCATTCATGTATTAAATGGTCTATAACATTGCAAGAATAATTGTATATATTTCATTATAAGAACCTTAGATATTATTCATAGAGACATTAAACCAGCAAATATATTTATGAATAATGGAATTCCTAAATTAGCAGATTTTGGATTTGCATTATGTAAAAATGTTTAAAATGGAGTTGAAATACAAAATTACAATGTAGGTACACCTATGTATATGGCTCCAGAAACTTTAATTAATAATCAATATAGTTTTAAAAGTGATTTATGGTCAGTTGGAGTAGTTTTATATGAAATGGTATTTGGATAATAGCCATTTAGATCACAAACAGAACCAGAATTAATATAAAAACTTAAATTTTATTAACAGACTGGAGTACTTTATTATCCATTTTAATGTTCTCATTATTTGAATATATTAATATAGAATATGCTTTAATGGGATAAATAATTGAGATGGTCAGTTGAATAATGTTTAGATTATTTAAGTTAGAGAATATAACAAAGATTGAATGTAAGTCAAAAAAATATTCCTTAATAATACCATCATGTTCGAAGTCTTACTCCAATATAAATAGTTTAATAATAATAGAAAGCAATATTTCCAATTCAATATTAATAATAATTCAAAATATAAAAATAACCAATATAAATAAATAATTAAATTCCTATGTAAAATTAAATAATACCACAATAACAATATTTGCATATTAAAAATCCCTCTCCTTATTCTGAAAGAGAACCTTTGCAATAATTAAATGGATTGTTAACAACATATAATTAGACTTCCTTCATCCCAATGAGATTCCCATCAGCTCATAGGGAAAGTCTTACTACATTATAAGATGACACAAGACATAGTACTGTTGAATCTTATCAATAAGATAAATATAATTAACAGTTTGGTAATTTAATGTATAAAATTGCAAAACTATTCATCAATACATCATATTTTGAATAATGTAGTTTGGGTAAAATGTATACAAGAACAGAATGCATGTTTTTACAACTCAAAATTTAATTCTGTCTATTATAATGTTGCATTCAAATAGTAAATTGATGATTATACATAATTTAGTTTTAACCCTATAATCTTTGCTTACCAGAATGTTAAATTAGATTATTGAATGTGAAATAACTTATACTCTAAATGCCTGATTAATATGTCAAGGATCCTAGATTCATGTCATTATTCAATAATAATTGGATTTTGGAAAATATCTTTGAATAATTAAGAGAATATAATTATTAGGCAATACATTTGATAAATGATTATTTGAATAAGGATTGTAGCCATCCATAATTAATAATTATACTAGATTATTTAGTTATTCTTCAATAACTATTGATACGCTTTGTATCTAGTATAAGTTGGATGGACTTTGATAAGAGTAACAATATAGCTGCCATTGTATAAGCACCAATTAATCCAAATCCAAATAGACAATAATGGGTGGAGATATGCAAAATAATCTATAGAGATATTGTCAAATGAAACAAGATTTGTCCTGAAATTATTTGTCATTTTTATAATAATGTGTGATTTATTTAAAAATTTTGATGAACTCTTTACTTATGATGTTGCTAAAGTAGAAGAAACAAAAAAGATATAACCATTATAACAAAAAATTGAGAAAACAGAATAAAATGATAAAAACTAAATTAAGAAATTTATTAAGTAGAAACAAATTAAAAACAAGAAAAAAAGTAAGAAAACTAATAAGAAATGTAAAAAGATTATGAAAGTAGAATAAAAATAAGAAGAAATTATCTAATAAAAAGAAGATATATTCTATGAAGATTGATATATAAATATATATATATTAAATTATAATATTCTAACTATTATATTTTATTATTAAAAATTGAAAATGTTCATAAAAGAAGCTTATGAGAGAAGACAGAAATAAGGAGAAGGAGAATAAGAAATTCTATCCACAGAATAAAAGATTCATAAAATAGGAAGCATCAAGAATAATAAAGTAAATTATGATAAGGATGAACAATTTTTTAGTAAAGAAGATATTCCATAGAAGGCATTATAAATTAAATAATTTATTTAAACTTTTGTTGATCCTGTATAGAAATTGACCAACTAATTTATTAGGATATTTTGGGGTTAAGAAAAAAACAATGGAATTATAGTGTCTCAGTTCCAAAAAATCCATTATCAGAAGAAACTCATGAGAGAAAGTTAGTAAAAATAAAATTAGGTTTACTTGATCATCCTATTCCAAAAGAGAAACCAAATAAAATATATGTAGGAACAGAAACTAGAGATAATTATTAACTTGCCAAAAAAGGATCAGATAAATGGAACATTAGTGTAGAAACAAATTCAGTTGATTTCTAAAAAAATCTGATGAATTAAACTCAAAAAGCTAAAAATCATAGTAAAGCAAAAGAAAAAGAAATAATTAAGAATTATTTAAAACCCATAGAACATTAAATTCAATTATAATAGAATCTAAGATCTTAGAAAGTAAATGAAAAAGATTTTAGAGCTTAAATTAGACAAGAATACTTAATCAAAAATCCTGCTGCTTCATAATAAGCAACTGATGGTGCAGTATTTAGATTAGCTTATGAGGCACATTTAAGCAAAAATTAATAATAAATTCAAGTATTAAATATTGGATAATGGATAAGGATAAGAATTATACATTTATGCCGGATATGAGTAAGACACTTAAACATAATTTGGAATTTAAATACTATCATAATGGAGTGTGGTAAAAATTAAAAGATGGAAGTGAAGGTTGGTCATGTTGTATGAATTCCACATATGATTCACCAGGATGCATTAAAATTAAACTAGATAAGAATAGATGGGATTACTCTTCTTTTACACATTGATTATATATATATATATATTAATTTATTTGAATTAATAATATAATTTAGAAGCAATTAAATACAATTAATATGATTATTAAATCGTTATGGGAAATGTTGTAAATAGAATGGCTTAATAATTTCTGCAAAATTATGGAAAAATATATTAAATTAAATAATAATATTTTTAATACTATATTACAAATAAATGTAATAATAATATTCCTTTAGTTTCTATCCTCCACAATATCCCAGTTAATATGTTTAAGTTAATTATTCATAAAATATCACTTAATTAGGATAAACCCTATATCAGGCTTCACATCAAGTAATTTTTTTAATATCATTTTTATAGGTTTATTATCAACCTATATTGTAACCATAGACTTATCATTCACATTCGCATATAAATTATGTCATCAATTAAAGTTATGATCAACTAAAATAATAATAAATTAAACCTTCTCAAAAAAAGGATTAAAAATACTAAAATTAATAGCAATAGCAATAGTACTAAGATTAGAAAAAAGCCAACTAATCTTCTCCTTAATAATTTTCACAAACATTGATACCAAACTAAACAAAACTTTAATCACCTCAAACTTAAACTCAACTCAAAGTTTAATAATAGGAGTACTAATAATAATCAATTCAAAAACAATAAATCAATAAGCCTCCTTAAAATACTCAATAACCATCTTAATCTAAGAAAGATGATGAATTAAAGAAGTAATTCTAGGTTGTTAATGATAGACCGAAAGATCTAGTTTAAAAAAATTAAAATCAAGAAGTTAAATAACCATAAGAACAATAATAATAATCAAAACCATAACCAAAATAAGAATAGTCGACAAAATAACAATAAGTTTAAAATAATTAGTTACAAGAATTAGCTCTTTAATATGATGATGGTTTTATTTATAGAGGTTAGGGTTATGAACCAGCTACTAGAGAAGGTTAAGGCATTTTAACTGATTAAAATGAGAATACAGTTTATAATGGTTAATGGAAGGCTAATAAATATCATGGCTAAGGCAAATTGAATAATTTACAAGCAGAGGAGATTGAAGGTCCTTTTGATTATTAAGATTTACGTGAAATTCAAAATGGTTGGCTTGAATATGAAGGTATTCTTATGATTTATATAATAGGGAATTTCTCTGAAGGTAAAATGTAAGGTTTTGGAAAATTGTAACTTACAAATGGGGAAGTATTTGAAGGTCAATTTTAAGATGGAATTATTGATGGTAAAGGCACTTTTACAACTGTAAATGGCTAGATTCTTAAAGGATTATGGAGAGAAGGAATATTAACTTAGGTTATTTCTTGATTAATGAATTTATCATATTATAATTAAATTTAATGTTATATGATAGTAAAAGTTCCAAGATTTTCTCACCTCCAAAAATATTCTTTGATTTAGATAAGAAGTATCAATCTCTCTATTTATTCTTCTTTTAAGGAGGAATGATGCCATGGATATTGTTTAACATCAACATGGCGAAGTGTAAGATTATATTGAACAAGTTAATGATAAAACATTGATAGCAATATAAATGGAAGTATGTAAATTATCAAATAATTTAAGGAATAAAGATTAAATTAAAGATATTTTCATTTACTTAATTAATTAGAAAAAACTAAATAATAAATCATCAAATTAGAAGAAAAATTGAGATAATAAAATGAGTACTAATAATTTATTATTTAGTCTTGACAATCATCCTTAAATTAAATAAATAATTAGTGAATTATCAAAAGTGGATTAATATCGTTTAGCATTGATAAAAAAAGTATTATTATTATTATTTATTAGACTACATAATTAACACAAGAATTGTAATTAAATTAATTTACAATCAAAGAACTTAAAGAATAAGTTTAAAATAAGCGATTGTAAATCAGAGATTGTGTAAGAGATTGTTGGTAAATTTAATAATAAATTATTAATTCTAAATCAAATTATACATAATCTACATCTAGAACAGTAATTTATTTAAAATTATTTATTAGTAAAGAATTCATTTACAAAGTCTTGATATAAGTAGTAATCGAAGCAATATTAATCTATTCATAACTAATTAAGATACAAATACTCATTAGTTGAGTTTATCATAATTACCTCCAATTAAATTGAAAAAACCATCTAAAATCATATTGTTAGAAGTTCTATAGAAAGCATCATTTAGAGGATAATAATAAGTAAGATGAAATTAATATTATTTTAATTTTAGCCTGTTAATGATATTATTGAAATTTATAAATAAATTAATATTTTGAGAAGAAAAATTACTGAATAGAAACAAGAAATAAAGAAGAAGTAGAACTAATATAGTTCTATTAGGAATTTACTTATTTATTGTGCAAATCTATCTTTAAAATAATTCAAAAATAAATAGAAAATTACAAATCATAATGGATATGCAAATTCAATTTATTTTGATTTTAATACATCAATTAATTAATCTATTACTGAAATTTCAAGTAATCCTAATAGAGAAAGAAAAATTTAAAATATTTTATATGATACTCTTTAATAAATAATGATCAATATGATTGATACTAAATAAAAAGATGAGTAAAATTCAACTTAAGAATCAATGTAATTAAATTATGTAAATAATAGTATTAAAAATGCAATTTCTATTGAATAATTTATGTAATTTTCTTCTGAATAGATATTGGGTTTATTGGCACTTCAACCAAGATTGATGCATGAATTATTAGAGAAATTTGAAATAAAATACAGATAATTAGGAATGTTATCCTAAAAGATGAAAATATTAACATAAAACTATTGAATTTAAATTTCATCTATATTATAGAATGAATAAGAAATATTTTGTAATTAAAAATAAGTTATATTACTTTGATATTTAAATTGTTAGTTTTTAAATAAAACAATTATATAAAAGTTCATACATTAATAACTAAGGATAATGCTTTAAGTACTGATGGTATAGGTGTTTTCTTATCATCCATTTTTTTTGTTAAATCTTTAAAAACATTGAGTTCTTATTGATTTAATTAATGTTATTCTATAAATTATTCAATCATTTTAGTCGAATTATGATTAGTAAATAAATTTTATGGCTTAATTTCTGAATAATCTTAAGAATATGAGAGTTTTTTTTTAAGGTCTGTATTGGATTAGATATCAAGAGATGTTATATTTTAAATTTAAATTGGATTAATTGTTTCTTTGAGATAATTCAAATTACATATTGTAATTTCTAATTCTCTTAATTAAGTTTAATGACAATCACATGATTTAACTAAAGTAAGTAATTATTGATTCACTGATTCTAAAGCTGAAATCTTTAATATAATAAATCTAATTTATTACTTTTTATTCAAGTTCTTATACTTTCCGTTAAAGAATGAAATTCTCTCTTTATATTTTTTGATAATCTTCAGTTTTATGTTTAGATGAATTATTTGTATATTCTCTGCTATTAATTGTACTTTTTTAGGTAGATTCAATTTCAGGATTATGATACACTAAGTTAAATTAGTATTAATACATTATTTATTCATGTAAGATATATTATCATTCTCTTACATTTTTGCCAAAACTTATGCAATTGCTTATTAGGATTAGGAGATACTAATTTGTTTATTTTTTTATAAAGTTGACAATCTAGGATTGATTGGAGATCTTCTATAATAAATATAATATACTTATCATTGGGAGATGTTTTTCTTAATTTGTCTGAACTGTCACTCAAATTTATTGTGGCTTTTCTTGCAGATAATATGGCATTTTATTGTTATAAAAATAGAGCATTTTACATAGGCAAATTGTAAACATCATTTTTTTATTAGCTGTTTCCACTAATTGCCTTATCCTTAACTTATTTAGTTCTAACAAATCAAATCATTCAATACATTTTTTCTTTTGAAATACTACTTGGGTAATTTTTAGTTGGAGTCAAACTAGGAACTCTCTTAGTTGATAATATATTTGATGCATTTAGTTGATAGTAACTTCTATTAGTTGAACTCATTTATAATTTATCAATATGTTAAAATTATTAGTCAAATATTATATTAATATTATGAAAATTTGGGATTGTAATTAGTGTTACTTCTTTTTTAAAACCATTTTTATACATTGAAACAATTATAAAACCTTTTCTAATTGAATATTTATAAATAATATGAATTAATAATTAAAAAAATTAGCAGTCCTATTAGTGAGTAAAAAGAAAGACCATACTTGTCTACCGTATATGCAATAAATTAGAAATTAATTCCCTTAGCATACTTATATAATAGATGAAGAATATAAAAATGAACCTGTAGATGTAGTCATAACCATCGGCGGTGATGGAACAATTTTGTAGAGCTCCAAAAATAGTGTAGGCATGCATCTAGGATGTTCCAATAAATTTAGACTCCACCTTTTGTGACATTTGGTAAAGGAACACTAGGATTCATGTGTATATACAGTTTAAGAAATCAATATGAAGTTCTGAAAAATTTACAATCACCATATAATATAGAGTTGAAGAAAAGAATTTAAGGCAGTTTAAATGGTCAATACGTATATACTGCTTTAAATGATTTTTTCATAACCAAAGGAAATAGCATTCATGTTGTATGTCTAGATATTTATGTTAATGATACATTTGTAACTTAAGCTAGAGGAGGTATTAATTTATAATTGATTTATATAGATGGTTTAATTATAAGTACTCCAACAGGTTCAACAGCATATTGTTTAAGTGCTGGAGGTCCTTTAATTTAAAATAGAGTCCCTTGTATAGCATTGGTACCAATTTGTCCATTATCATTATCATTTCGACCTTTAATTTTACCATTGGATGTTAAAATTAGTATAAAAATGAATGCAAATTCAAGAGGAGAAGGAGTAGTAATTTGTGATGGACAAGTGCAATATGATTTTAAAAGAAATGATTGTTTTGATATTACTCCTTCTAAAAATGATGTGCGATGTATGTTTGTATATAGAATATAGTTGTTGTACCACCTGGACACTAAGATTTAGATTGGGTAATAAAATTGTAGAGAATGTTAAACTGGAATTCTAGATTTTAATAACCAAGAGATTGAATTATATATAAGAAGAAGTAAAATAAAATATAAAATTAATTATTCATTTATTATATGAGTGATTCATCATCTTATTTTGATATTTAAGGGAAAGGAATTTGGGAATAATGCTAAAATAAGCTTAATGAAGTATATAAGATATGAAGTTTTAGGAAGATATATTATACAAAGGGATATTCCTATTTCATAACAAGTCAACGCAATTTTGTTTGACTTAGTATGAATTGTTTCGATTTAAAAAAAATGGAGAATTAAAAAAAATAGAACTCTTAACAACTTCAATTTCGCTATTAAATGATAATACAATTTTATTATAAAAGAACCACAAATAGGTATTCTTGAAATCAACCCCTTAAAATATCAAGTTTTGGTTTGAATAAATAAAAAATAAGTGCATACAAAATAATTTTAGATTAGACTATGATATAGGCGAGCTAATTGGTTAAGGACAATTTGCAAATGTATTTGCAGATATATTATATTAGGTATACAAGATAACAAGTAAGAAAAATAATCAAAATTATGCATTAAAAGTATTCTAGAAGGTGGCTTTAAAGAATCTAAATGTAGATAATGTTTCCGTAGCTAAAGAAATATAAATAATGAGGTAACTTAAGCATCCAGGTATAATCAAAATTTATGAGGTTTATGAAGATAAAGAGTTTATTTGTATAGTTATGGAATTGATGCAATGTATTTTTTAATTTTATCACTAATTTTAGATTCAATGAAATAGTAGAAAAAAAGACATTCTGAACATTAGTGTGCATAAATCATGTTACAATTATTTATGGTATTGTAATATGTACATGATCATAAAATAATCCATAGAGACATTAAAGTATTTTAACTTTCTCTAATCTTTAAGCCAGACAATATATTATACAAGAATCAAGATACAATATGTATATGTGATTTTGGTCTTGCTGATTTTTATAATCCATTATCTGTATATCAATATTAGAGATGTGGCACTCCTGGTTATGTAGCACCTGAAGTGTTAAGAGATTTAAAATATGATTTTAAGGTAGATGTTTATTCAGCTGGAATTATTTTATATACTCTTTTAGTAGGAAAGTAGCCATTTGCTGCACATTCATAAAATAAAGTTGTTTAACTTAATTATCATGGCAAAATTGATTATACACAAGTCAAAGCATCAGATTTATGTCTTTCTTTCTTAAAATCAGTATTATCTCTAAATCCATAAACAAGACCTTCAGCTTATGAAGTCTTACATCATGAATGGTTTTTCAAAACATTAGGTGAGTCAAATTATTTTTAATTACTCAATAATAATGGATAATAAATTTAACCTATTTAAACTATTTCAAAAGGTATTATTAATCAATTATTTTATATCATTTAGAAATTTAAAATTTCCAAGCCATACAATCTATGATGGATGAAGAATAAGATGAATCAAGCAATAGCAAAATTTAAATTGAGATTCCTTAACCTACCACTTAATATCGAAATAATAACAATGGCTATTATTAGAGTTCTATTCCATTATAATAATAGCCCTAATAATAATTGTAAATAGCTATAGATAATATATAAGAGGCTATTAAATAAATTAAAATTTAGCAGTAAATAAGAGAATTAAATTACTTGACTTAAACGCTTCATATATAACATAAAGAAATGTCAGGTATAGATTGAATTCAGAAGCTTTAAAAATACAAATTACATATGAATTGATTTATAAATTATTTATTTAACTTCATTTCTTAAACTATTCATTTCCTAAAAAATGTATTACCCTTAATGTTATTATTACTTTTATTTCCAGTGTATGTTTATTTAAATTACATTTTCATGTCATTAAATTAATAAGCATAATTTTATAATGATATCTAATCAGATAATTTAGGTGAAATTGTCTAAGTCTTTATTTCATATCTCAAAGTATGTCCACTAGATCTTCTTCCTATACCATTACCATTACCTAATTTCATTGTATTCATAAATGTATCTAAATTTTATTTTAATCTTGGAGTTGAATTTTTTTAATCATTTTTACAATTAAATAAATAAGATATTTATCTTTACATTTCTCTTAATTTATCATCTCTAGATTCTTATTTTGTTTTTGGATATTATTCTGGTTTTGGAGGAGATAAAACTTTTAATGGAGAATTTCTTCTATCTATAAGAGGTGGAGTATTAAACTAATTAATTGAAAAATCTCCTTAGATATTTATGTATTTAGTTGGTGAATTGTTAGATTTATAACTATTAAATAAATCTGAAAATTATTAAGCAGATCCTGATTTTTATAATGTAGATTTTTATATGATTGAAGATTTTAGTTATTAATTTGTTTATATATAGGATTAGACTTATTGTTTCTATTTTTAGAATTACTATCTATTTTGTTCTTATTAAATTTATTATTCAGCACTTGTCCATTATTTTTCAAATTCTTCTAATGTAATCTATCCATTTTTTGATATGTTCAAGTATTAAAATATAGATTGGATCTAGCTAATTTTAAATTATAATTATTTATATACTCTTTCTATGTAATACCATGATTATTAATTAGTTCTTAAGATAATTCATTTAATTCTATCGTACCATTTTTATTTGAATCTATTGACTCAAAGGTACTCTTAAGATCTGAGAATTTTTATTGTAGTGTTGTTTTGATCTATTTCCACAGCTAAAGGGTTTAAATCATATCCATACTAATTTTAATTAAAATAAATAAAAAATATTTTAATTCAAATGCTTTTTCGATTGGTAACAAGTAAGTAAACCTAATTTTTAATCCAAAAACAAATGATAATTATCATGACTTTTACATTTTATCATTCAAAATTTAATATTGCCAAAATAAGTTACATGCTATATTAAGTACTTATCCTTTCATATAAAATTCAATGTTATAGAAAATAGATGAGTAAATTTAGATCTAATTTTTAATTTAATTGATATACTTTAAGCTAAAAATCAAAAGCTTATTATATTAAATGATAAGAAATAAGAAATAATTTTATTAAAAATAGTTAAATTGGGAACATTTATTTTTAAATTGATGAAGGTGTAGAAATAATATAAAATAAAGAATTTAAAAGAACAATTTAGTCCAATATAAATTATTGAAGTTCAATACTATATATTAAGAAGTATTATAGAAAACAATATAAATAGAAGTGGGAATTCAATTCCATTCTATTATATCTAATTAATATCTAAGCTTTCACACAAGATATTCAATAAGACTTAGATTAAAATATAAGCAATAATTTAATTTATTACCTTGTTATATCTAATTTAGGTGTCATTATTACAATTATTTTTTTTAATTTTATTATCGATATTTGTTATTTTTCCAAATTATTTAATAATTTATAAATATTTCAATATTCAAGGAGATCTTACCTATATAATTGTAAATAAAGTTTATTAATTTAAATATAGACTTTCCAAATTTTTATAAAATCAAATGTGTTATTATAATTTACTAAAGCTTTTCATTTTTTAATTATGTTAAAGATAGACTATATTTAAGCAATTATTGAGTGATATTTCTATTAAAATAATTAATAAATCAAATCCTTTATTTAATTACATTTAATAATAATTGTTATAATTCAAATTTTAATAATGTCTTTGAATTAACAAACAAAAATTTATAAAAATAGTAAATCAAGTTATAATGATTTCTATGATTGATATATAAAACTATTTTCACAACTAATCATTGAGTTCTGTAATCTATTTGTATCTCCATTAATTTATGTAAATAGAATTTACTATCATTGCCACAGAACATGCTATTTCTAAAATCACAGTAAAATTATAAAATGAAAATGAGCATTCCATTTGTCCCTAAAAAAATTTAATATATTGATTTATTACCTTCATTTTCTCTTCAATTTAAAACTCTTCTTATAAATTACATAGATTATAATTATTTATTTGAGAAGTTCTAATTGAGACATAATCAAAATATGAAGATATTAACTAAAATATTATTAATAAAAATAAATACTAAAAGAATTGCAAATGATATTCCAATTTGAAAACTCAGTTCTGCATATTTTTTATTTGTTTTTCTCAATGCATAAATTCCAATTAGTACACTAGATATTGATAATAATATAAAGCATAATCTAATCTCTGAAATAGCAATTTCCCAAGGGCATTCAATCTTAAATATAATTAATAAATTACTATAGCACTTGCTTAAAGATCTTTCTTAACTTTCAAGAATATTTCAGATCTTATTGGTCCACTGATAGTTTTACAATTCATTGTTCTTCTCATTTCTACACAAATATAATGACCTCCTTTAAATGTATATATGATTAATATTACTATTATTAGCAGATTCGATCTCACAAGTCCATTTATCATCTGAACCTACAATGCTGTAAAAAAGCAAAATACATAATAATCCCTTAAGATCATTTCATTTATTTACCAAAGCAACTAAATTAACAATTAAGCTTTTTTTAGTGTTTCCATCACTTTCATACAATAATTTTTTAGCTTGCCAAATTTCTTTATTTGTTTTTGCTTAGAGGTCAAGCATATTTTAATACGTGTAAAATATTATTAATAATTTTCTTATTAACAATTTTCTAAAAACAGCTACTTAAACTTCTCTTAAATTAAAATAGTCATTATTTATTGAATACAAAAAAACAATAACCTTTATGGTATTAACAAAAAAAAAAAATATTATAGTTATGTTCATATTTAATTTGAAAAATTGTATATTTTAAATTTTATATTAATAGAAAATTCTTTTCAAAGATTTTTCATGAATCATTTTTTAAGGATTTAAAATTATTAAATATTGATTTTAGTTATGATATTTTTCTTATCATTCTAAAATCTTAGTGTAAATTAGCTAAATTTAAATACAATTTGTAAAATTATAAAATGAAAATTAGACTTCTTTATATTTAAATGTTTTTAATATAATTATCATATGAATAAATTATAAAATCTCTTAAATTTTTATTTTTATTTTATCATCAAATTTTCTGCAGATAGAAATTAAAATAAATAAATTTTACATTTGGTACTTTTAATTCTTGATATGACTAATCACCTTACAAAACTTAAACTCTTCTATATATCTAAATTTTATAGAATTTACAATAAAATAACGAGAAATAAATCTAATAGCATCATACTCATCATTATTTAGCACTCTTAGTCCTATTATTTATTACATTAAACATTTACAAATTTATTTAAGAATTATTCAAGGCCATTAGTATTAATCAATTACTTTTGTTAATATGTTACGTATATATTAAAATCATGTTAGGTTGGATTTTAATGGCGATAATTTTGTTCATTGGATTGAAATATTTTTAATTGCAATATTTATTGGACAGTTGTTGCTTGTTTCTAGTTTACTATTGTTGTTTTTATAATAAAAATTTGAAGAAAAAAGTAATAAAAAAGATTTATAAAATCATTTGATACTGCTCAAATAATTGGGATAAGAAGTAAATAATAAAACTAATTTAGAAAGCATATAATATAAAAATACTGAACCTTTGTAATTAATAATTAGAATACTATGTTTCTTTTTTTATTAAGATATCTATTTATATATTTAATTGTCCTATCATATTATTAGCTATGAAGGAGTTTAAATTATAAATGAATCAAGGTATTTATATTTAATTAGATTAAGAATAAAATTCTTGGAACTTTAGCATTATTATGTAATTGATTTCTATATTGGTAATATTATTCAATTTATTAATTGTATACTTATATGAAGTTCATAACAATTAATTTTCATTTAAGTAATAGGACTATCTAACTTATTGCTCATCTATTTAGACTAAAATTTAAACTTACTTATTGTAATTTCTTTTAGTCCTGATTTCATTAGTTCATAATCTTAATATAGATATACTAATAGCAAACCTAATTAATATTAGTTTACTTTTTCCAATTGTTTATCTTTCAATTAAATACCCAAAATTTGATGATTACACTTTAAATTATATGTATATACAAACATTTACAATATTTTTATTAATCAACTTAAGCATATTAATTTTTGGTTAAATTTTGAATGTAGAATTTTCAGAAATCATAATAATGATAACTCCATTAACTTTTTATGTTACACATCTAAAAATTAAGTAGGAATCTCTTAATAAATAAACTGATTTCAACTAACGCATAAGATCATTATATATTTAATGTCATACTGCAATAGGTAAAAATGGAAAACTGATTGATGAAGTCAAGTATAGATTACCAAAAGATTTAAGATTGTATGTTTTTTCAACCAATCATTTTATAAATTGTTAAAATAAGCCTTCATGTTTTTGTCATATATATAGAATTGAATCAGATACTTTTATATCAAGATTACATTTTAAAAGTTATCTTAAAAGTTTAATACGATTTTGTTATGAAGAAAAATTGTAAAGCTAAAACTAACCTTTAGAAAATGATTACACAACTAATTTTTATTATATTTTGTACCTTTCACAAATAAGTAAATAGCCAGCAAAAGCATTCTATGAATTAACATAACTTAAAATTCAAAGTGAAAAATATATGAAATTATTAAATAAAATGTATTTGAATTCTATAGAGTATTATGTAAAAGAAGATTTTAATAAAATGATTGAATTGAAAAATATAACAAATTAAAAATATTTATGTTTCAAAGTATTCTATTATGATATTGCAATTAAATTATGGAAATAACAATTTATGGCTTCTTTAAAATTATAGAAGAATTGGTATAGACTACTTTAAGATAGAAATATTATGTAATTAATAAAAGATGGAAAAGAATTATAAAATATAAATACAGAACTTGAAAATAGTTTAAAATAATTATTCAAATAAAATCCAATATCACCAGAATGCTAACTTTTAATATCTTTATTTTACAAATACATTTATTTTAATCATAAGAAAATTGAAATTCCATCTTTAGATTCACCATAAGTATATAAATTTTAGAATTCAAATAATGGAATTCTTTTTTAAAAAGATGCCTCACTTGTTTATTTGACTTTAGTTGATACAAAAGGTATAATTAAAAATTATACAAGAACATTCAAATAAGCAGTTTAAGCAGATGATTCATAAATTTTAAATAATTCAATTAATAATTTTATACCAACAATTATTGCTAGAGTTCATGATTAATTTTTAGACAATTTTGTAGAATAAGGTAGAATAAATATTATGAAATCTGAAAAAAGATTTTTATTGGTGAAAAATAAAAAAGGATTTATATTTCCAATAATTGCAAAAGTTAGATTAGAAACTAATTTGTATAATGATTTTGGTTCTTCTGCTTTGATTCTTCCAGCAGATAATAATTATCATTATATTTTATTAAATTATTATGGATTAATAGAAGAAATAAGTGAAAAATTATTTACTTAAGTGTTCAAACCAATATTAGGAATAGAACTTGATAAATTATAAAATATAGATTGTTTAAAATTGATACCAAAATTAATAAAAAGTTGGAAGAGTATGAATACTAATAAAATAATAGATTCTGAATTAAAAGAAGTAATATAATCCTATTTGATAATACCTAAAAAATTAAAGAAGTAAAATATACTTACTTCAACAATATTATAATTAAATCAATCTACTTAAGAATTTCTTAAAGAATAAGATAAAATTAATGAAAAATATTTTCAAAATATAAAAGATATGTTTATGTTTAGAATAAACTTTAGAATTATAGAATTCTATACTTTTTAAGGAATGTAAGTTTTTTAAATATATTTTAGAATTTATTGTGTAGAAATCTAAAATATAAAGACTGTTAAGTAATCTTAAAGACTAGATATTTTTTATAATTTAATTGAAAAATCTGATTATTCTCATATTAGTTTATAAAAAATAAAAACAGTCTAAGATAAAAATGAGAAGATTAAATTATAATAAAAAATTATAGAAAAGTGTAATTAAAAAGATACATTTGGTTTTATTAAATTATAAAATGATTCTTAAACATTATGCAATTTAGAGGTTGAAAAAATACTAGAAGATGATTATATGATTAAATAAAAAGAAATACAATTTTAACTTATTAATCCACTTTATCAATATGAAGTAAATACATAAATATATTTAAATTTAGATTGAAAATATTTCTCATTTAGTTAGTTAGACAAATAGTTAAGATAAAAGATTATTAGATTAATAAACATTAAAAATGAAATCTTCAATTAATCACAATTTGTGTACATTTAATCATTTCAATAGTAATAATTCAAATCCATTTATTTAATT
Source organism: Paramecium primaurelia (assembly GCA_905182975.1). Taxonomy (NCBI): domain Eukaryota; phylum Ciliophora; class Oligohymenophorea; order Peniculida; family Parameciidae; genus Paramecium; species Paramecium primaurelia. Next base: position 467,455 of record CAJJDM010000012.1, read on the forward strand.
ATTTTCATCTGATTAAAATAGATATCTTGTTCATTCAAGTGCAGTTTTAGAAGGTTTAAATGAAAATAGAGAATCAATTAAATCATTAAATTCATTAGATATACCACTTTCTTAAGAAAATGGTTTTTTTGAAATGGAATAACTTAAATCTGTTTCATCATCATAAGTTAGTTAATAAAAATTAAAGAAAAATTATATTAAACATAATCTCTTTGATTAGAATTCAAAATTACATAAACTAATCAGAGTTATTAATATCTCTATATTCATAATTCTAATATTATGTAACATATGGTATTTCTATCATTTAAATTAATAAAATTAATTTATAAGTTTATCATTAAAGAATTATGCAATTTCAAACAGTTTCAATATAAGAATAAATTAATTCATACTTAGCTATTAAATTGAGAATACCTAATTATTTAATTATAGTTAATATAATAAATATTGTGCCAGCTAATATTAATAAGATATCTCATATCTTTATTACAATTCTCCAAATCTTGTAGAAATGACTGGTAAAATTTACTTTAAGATTTAGTTCCATTTATATCAATAAATAATGCCCAAAATATCACAAATCAAAGTTTTTATTAATCCTTAGGGTATTTTTCATAATATATACTGTCTTTGAGTAATGGTCTTAATGAATAATACTATCTAGAAATTATAGCTAGAAATTTTATTATGTTCTCTTAATAAATAAAATTATACAATTCTACTGGTATTTAATTAGCAATTAATTAATTTTATAATACTCAATCTTTTATGAGATCTGTATTTTATCTAACACTATTTTGTATATTTTTAGTAGTTATGTTTTACTTAATTATATTGATAATAATTATAAGAGCAAAATAGAAAATAGTAAAGTTATTTAATACTTTCCAAAAAAATTAAATTATAGCTTTGATTGGTTCAATTGAGATTATTTTACACTTTTTACAATATATAGATTTTGTTAATCATCAAACAACTGATTAATTATTAGAATAAGTAAAACAAAAAATTACGTCAAGTCCTGGTATGATGAAAATAATTTAATGTAATGCAACTTAAAAAATTTAGTAAAATTAAGAATTCAGTAAAAGTAGTTATTTATTCTAGATTCTAGCTTCTTTTATTTATATAGTATATACTGTGTCTTTAGTTATCATTTATTTTGTTATTGCATCATAATATATAGGTTAATTTATTTATCAATCTGAATTTGAAAATACAATAATAGATTTATTTGAAAAATTAGTATTATATAAATCATCATAAATTTATGTTTTAGAATTTTAGAGTTTTTAAAAATTGCTTATAAAATATGAATAAATTAAATAAAATGATATTCTATTTTTAAATAAGAGTAATAAATTATTTTATTTAGGGGATGAAGCATTAATATATATGGAAAATTAATTATTGATTTTGCAAGAATTTATTCATAAAATGAATAATTAGAAATCATATCCCAATTCTTATTTTAGAGACACTTTAATAAGTGAATCATGTCAAGCCTTTTCTCTTTAAATATCTAATAATAATAATAATAATGATTTAGATTATTTTACTGAAATATATTGTAGAGATTTAGATAGTTTAAAGTCTGGTTTGATTGTTTAATTAGTAAATTTATCATAAAACATTAAACAACTTTTTATAATGTATCATGAAAATTAATTATAATTTAATGAACATTTAGATTCAATAAGTAAATAAACATTAGAAGATTAAATTTAAAATCTATTATATACATCTTAAATCTTAAGTCTTTTACATGATTCTATTGTATATGAATCAGAAATAATACTAAAAAGTAATAGATTAATTCATCTATTGCTTTTTATTTTTGGATTGGCATTTTACCTATTCTTTATTTTAATTAGCAATAGAAAATTAAAATTATATTTGTATAATGAGTTGATTAGAACAAAATAACTTTTCTTATTGATACCTTTAGATGTACTTTGTGAAAATGCATATATTCTTTAATTATTAGCAGAGAGAATTGAAATTAGTAATCATTGAATTACTTTAAATGTATTAAATTATATTATTATGTAAATGATATCTTTTTATTACTGTATATAAATATTCACTTAATATTTATCAATAATTCAATATAATCTTAAGCTTTTTGAAACTATATATATAAAGACTATTTATAAATATTAAATTTTTGGTTGTTAATGTTTTATAAACCTAAGTTAATATCTCCTAACAGAACATAATCTCCAGTTGTTGTGCACAAATAATCAATTTCTTAAGTTAATAATCCACTTTTAACATAATAATAATATCAACCTTAAACTTACTATGCATCATCAAAAACTACTCCAATTAAAAATTTAGAATAGAAATTTGAACTAATAAAACAAAATATCAATATAACTAATTAATGTTAATTGTCTCCAGAAAGAAATAAATAAGCAGTAAATAATGATTTTGAGAATTAAGTTTTACGAAATGATATAGTATTCAAAGATCAAAAAATTGTTGCATTATAAAAAGCACTTGATTTATCAAATGATGATAGAATCAAATTAAGATAAGCTTTAGAATAAAAATCTAATTTGTGTGTTAATAAAGAAAGAGAAATAGCCAAATTATTAGCAACAATTCATTAAATTGAATTTAAGAAAAGTGAAAGTTAAATTGTTAAAGATCTTTAATTCTAAATTGAAACTCTTAAAACATTCATTTAAGAGAATGCTTTAGATAAATCAAATTTAAAAAATGAAGATACAAATTAATTTAAGACTAAAGTGGCTATTCTATAAGAATAATTAACATAATAAATAAATTAGAATTAATCACTTTAATAATATATGAAAGAAATTATGAATTAAAATAAAGAGTTATCATAAAAATATACAGAAAAGTGTATAGAATTATAAAAATTAGAAATGCAATTAGATCAAATAAAAATATTATAAAATGAACTTAAAGGTAAAGCAGAAGAAATAGAAATATTAAAAGGGGAACTCAGTAATGATAATACTACAATTTAAACAAAAGAATAAAGTACTTTTGATCAATAAAATGAAATATAGAAATTTCTTTCTTAAATAAAATAATAATATTTAGATGAATATCCTAAATTAGATATTGATGATTAAGATAATATGAATGTTTATAGACATTTATACAGTTTTCAATCTACAGATGATTTAACTAAAGGAGAACTTTAGAAAATAAATAAATGATTTATTATAACTATAAAGGTATAAATTTATATAATATAATTATCTTTTCAATAAATTTTAAGATTTATCAATGATTTATATTGATTCTTATTAATAAAACAAAGTTTCATTTACTTTAAATATGTTATAATAAAATTAACTAATTTGAAATAAGTCTAATATAATTGATTGTATTGAAATTTATTGTAATGATAAATTTAGAGATTGAAAATAGTATATTATGAATATTATCTTAAATAATGTTTTATATTGATTGATTATTGTTTTTAATATTTCATTCTTCTGGTTCAAAAACTCCAAATGCATCTTCAAAATTGATAGCCTCTTTTAATGAACTTGTGAATGTTTAGTAATTATTATTTATGGTGGCTGCACAATTTTCTTTTATTTATTAAAATAGATTCATTACAGACACATTAAATATCATTTTCAGAAAGTTTTGTACCTTAATCAGGTTTGAATAATCTACACTTGTTTGCACATAATTTGGCCAATGATAAAGTTAATCCAACAGTAATATTCTAAATTAAACCACTTAAAAAAACAAATTACAAAGGTGTAAAATGGAGTGTTAGGGAAATCCAAACTTTCAGAATCGTCACTCATAAATCTTAATTTAATTATATTTATATATATATATAAATGAAATCTAGAAAAGAAATACTAATATCCATTTAATTATAACTACATTAACTTACTTTGTTATTCAAACAACATAGAGTATTTAGATTACTTTTAAAAAATAAAATAACTAATTAATATTCAACCAAATAATACTTTCTATAATTATAAGGAATGATAAATAGAAATATCTTTAATTGTCTTAAATTTAGAATATAGATTTAAATAACAATAAAGTGCAAAAATATCGAAAATATAAAAATATTTATTATTCTGATTAAAAATATTAGTAACGATAGTTCAAATTAGAATCACATTTCTTAAATGTTTCAATTACAATATGTTTAGTAGGTAAAAAACAGATCAATTATCTCAGAATAAGTCTAATTTAAATAATATAAAAGGATATTCAGTAAATTTGACTAAATAACATCGTTTCATCCAATACCAGAAGTAAAATTGTTTATAATAATGAGTTCAATTACTTTTATCGTCTACTCTATTGAATCTCTGAGTCAGATTAAGTTGAGTTGATATTTGGTTGAGTCATTTATAATAACACTATTTATTGATTATTTATATTATTTATGCATTTAGGATATGATTTGAAGATATTAATTTTTTTTACATCTTTTTTTTTTTAAATTATCTCATGCTTCCTATTGTATACGCTACCTCCTACATCAATTATCCATAACTCAATCTTTAATAAGTATATCCAATTCCAACTTAATACTATAATATATTTCCAACAAAGGTTACGTGTGATTAAGCCTGTTAATTCCCTGAGATTACTTTGAATGTAGAAGCTTCAGACAATACTGATTCAAATAACCTTACTAAGTGTAAAGAAGCATTAGTATTGGAAGAACTCAACCTCCTATTAAGATTTTTGTCAAAGAATATTTCCTTACTTTAAGAGAAGACATTTGAAAAATTTGTTATTGAGAATTTGAAAGTATATCTTATAAATATCGATATTAGAATCTAATATCCTTACATTGTGATATACCAAATATCTTAAAGAGGAGATATATCCAAGTTAATAAAACAAAAGAAGAAATGACAAAATTCATTATAAGAAGATGTTTCGATTTCATTAAAACTTAAATTAATTATTAAGAAAAAGATAATCTCGGAGCTGAAGAAAGAGACAGACTTTTTTATCATACTTTCTTTTCTAATGATAAGGAATTTATGAAAATACTTGGTAATGATTCAATAGATGATCTCATACCTTTCAGAAAAGAATCAAAGCTCAAAACTATAAATGACACTTATTTAAAAAAACTGTTCAAATCAAAATATTTTTCATATTTCTATTAGTAATTTTTAAGTAATACTATCCGTTATGATTATTAGATGAATTTTAAACAATATGTTAACAAGAAAATGAAGAGAAAATAGAAAAAATGACCATGTAAATTTAAAAAATCATATTTACAAGAGATTATGATGTAGATTATTTTCCATATTATTATAGAAAATTAAGACCTACAGAAGATTTCCATGGAAAAACCACGAATTTCATAAGTGTGAAAAAAGAGCATAAGAAATCTATTAAAAATATCAATTTTATAAATTCAGTATTTATAAATATTAATTTTAGAAAATGAAAAGAAACTTTTGAAAAAGGAATCAATTAAGTTGGAGCATATTGAATTATCTGAATCTATATAATGAACATTATTAAAATTGGCCATCAAAATAATAGTTATTTAATTCAAAAAACTAAATATATAGTTATTTAGTTCTATTTGGCTCATTCTATATTTTATAGAAAGAAATAAGATTTGTTAATTTTAACAACAAATTAATAAACAAAATTAAATTTGAAAATTTGATGCCAACCAATAAATATCTTAGTTCTATCAATTATAAAATCTATTGTTTTCAATTTATTAAGAAGTAATAACAAATATAATTTTGTTAATGATTAATTATTAATAACAAGATCATAACTTATTTATCCTTTTGTTATAGTTATTAAGTCTTAATTTTTAAATTATTATTCAATCCTAATTATGAATATTTATTTTATTATTGCCAGATTGTTTGACATTTTTTGATATTTTCTGAATTTCTCATTTATTTTTAATTAATCTAGTCATTTAATTAAAATTTTGTTTCTTAAAACAGAACTAAAGATAAATATCTATAAATGTGATAAAATTCAGATTATTGACAGAAATAATTGTAAAAATGAGAGAAATTTATTATGTTAATTATGATGTATAAATTTAATTCAATTGTTGGCTTCTTAGGAATTAACTTAATTTAATCCGACTCCTAAGAATTTTTCCATTTCACATACTCTATGATTCAATAGATTAGTGGATTTTCTGATTCTAGCTTTTTCATTTTTTAATGTTTCCACTTAATTGTTTATTTCATTAGTCTCATTGGTTGATTCTTCTGCTAATATTCTAAAACTTCTAGTAAAGTCTGCTAATTCTTCTATGAAACTAGTTGATGTGTCATCGTTTATAGAGGATTATAAATATGATTCATGAATGATTTCTTATCTCAAAATTTGCAATTCTTTTTTATCTCTTTCTAATTCATGTAATATGTATTCTAACATAATCTAGTTGGAATTACTAATACATTTAATTTATCTTCATGTTCTTTCATCGGTAGATTCATTGAATTTTTTTAGAACAGTTATAAAGCCTCTCTATATGATTACATAGAAATAATTTATATATGAAATAATATTATGATTAAAATACAAAAGACCTCATACATTAATAATAAATATTTATAGTGAGGTCATGTTTCATTATGCAATTCTTCTTGTATTTCTCTGATGATAATAACTAATTATAATAGACTTGATAATGTATTTGAATTTGGTGATTCAATAGCTAAAATAAAGTTTGAATTTTATGTTTGTTACTATATTATCAAAAAATTAAATGTATCGTTCTCTTAATTTTGAGTTCCAATTTATCTAACATAATTAGACATTGAATTTTCATTTAGACTTGGCTAATATAGTAAAATATCTTCTTAATTATTTATTAATACCACTTCTATTAGTAAATAATCCTAAAGGTGATAAACGTGGCGATGAAATTTAAATGAATTCATTATAAACTTTATTCCATCCTTAAAAATGAACAAGCATTTCTTTTTGATTTCTAATATTGATTATTTATCCAACGCACCAGATATGTTCAGTGTCTAATACATCTAAAGTATCTCCTAAATTAAAATTAGTTATTTTCTTTTTCAATTTCCATTCTTTAAACTCCTTCTTTTTATTGATTATAGTTGAATTTTTTATTAGAACATTGCTATTTTTGATAAATTAATCTATCGTATTACAATAGATAAATTGTAAACCTTTCAAAGTTGTTTAACAACATGGACATCTCTTAAATAAATTAATAATTTACATGAGATTTAAGTAAATGCTCAAAAATACAATAATAACAAAATGAATGACCACATTAAGTAATTGTAAATTTAATATAATAATTTTTGCATAATCTACATTTTAGTGCAATTTCATGAAATGTTTCACTAAGTTAAAATGCTTAATTTTGATTTAAATATATACGAGTTTTTCGAATCTAATTATAAACTTCTATATTTTAGGGTTTTCTAAATTTCTACAAGAATTTATTTTTAATTTATTTGATATCAGCAAATCGCACTTCTCGAAGTTCTTCTTGAATAGTTATATTTTTTTATCTCATTTTAAATTTGTTTATATAATTATATTATGATAAATTTAAAGTAAAAATTGATATAAAATGAATTTATTTTTTTTATTATTAAACAAAAGGATTTATCCATTAGAATTTATTTAAAATTATGTATTTCTATTTAGATCCTAATATATAACTTAAATTTTAATTATTATATACTCTCAAAATACAGATACACAATTCAATTAAATCTTATTGATATTGCCTAAAATAAAATTGAATATAGTAAGACAGAGGCCAAGTAATTATAAATAAACAAACAATCATTTGAATAGCCATAATAATATTTGAATTATCATGTAGTGAAATTAATTTAAAAACATTTAGTTAGTAATATCAGACTTTATGATATGTAAATCTATCAAAATAATAAAAAAATTATGGTTAAACAAATTTAAATTATTCAAACAATTATTTTAGGAATGTTTAACTATGTGATGGTTTTTAGATGCTGTTACTTATTGATCCAAAAAAAAATAATATTTTAATTCATTTGAATAATTGATTACATAATTGGTAAAGTAAGCATATTTAGATTAAAAATATTCTCATAGTAGATATTTCCTCTAAGAACAATTATGTAATCAAATATTGCTTAATAAAATAAACAAAGTTATTATTATATTGACTTTCAAAAGATAGAGTAAAGATAACTAATTAGAAGGATTGCTCTCATCATTTGAAAGTTTTGTGTCGACTAAAGATATTAAGGTTAAATTAACTAAAAACTTCAAACTTTAACATAACTAAGCAAAATATTAAATTTTACTCATGATTTTAGTAATTTTAATCTTTTCTAAACTTAATTTTTACTTTTTTTTATTGTCATTGCAAAATTAAAATTAATGAAATAGTATATATTCCTAAATTTCAGTTTTATAAATACATACGATTTCAAAGCTTTAGGGAAGATTTAGAAATTAAATGAAAATAAATTATATTTATTTAATATATGTCAAATAGACCACCTGTATAATAATAATGGTAACCTGCTGCTGCAGCCCCATAATAATACTCTTAATGGAACCCTACATATTCACCACCAAGAGCTTATTAAGCACCTGTCTAATTGTAAAGTCCTGCTTACATTCCTTAATATTACACTTAACCAGTTGCTCAATCATATGTTACTCCATCTGTTGTTCAATAACCAATTGTATATCAATAACCTATGGTTTATCAATAACCAGTTGTTACTTAATCAGTTGTAGCATAACCTGTAGTAACTTAACCTGTTGTTTAATAATAACAAATTATTAAGGGAGAAAGCAGAGTAGAGTATAATTTATAAAGATTTTCCTTTAGATACATTCCTTATGAGAAGAGTGTAATTGAATATGAAGAAGTAAGACAAAAAATATAGGTTCCAAGAGAAAAATATGTGACTGAATACCAAGCTATTGAATACTAAACAGAATATGTTCCCCAAGTCTCATATGATAAAGTTACAGGTATCATTACCATTTACCTTTAAGAATATGTACCAGTTGATAGATATTAAGAAAGAGTTGAATATTATCCAGTAGAAAGATAAGTTGTTCATTAACCTTAAGTACAAGCAGTTGCTCAACCAATTGTTTAGCAATCCTATGTTGCTTAACCTGTAGTCACATAGTCTTATGTTGCTTAACCAGTTGTTTAACAATCCTATATGACTTAAACAGTTCCAGTAGTATAATAGCCCATATAATATGCTTAATACACTCAATATGCTCAACCTGCCACTCAAACTATTTATGGCCCACCAGTTCCAATTGGAAATGGACCTATTCCAGCAAGTCAATTACCAGCAGCTGTTAGAACTGGGTAATTCTAATAAACCCCTTAAAAATGAGGTATTATTCAAACAAAAATCATCATCCCATCATTTATTATTATTTTAATTTTTTTAATATAAATTAATAATATATTTCCATAAGAATAACCAATCAAACACAATGATATAAATTTACTGTATAACAATATTTATTTATGTGTACATTAAAGTCTTCTTAAAAGTGTATTTTTGGATTAATTATTTCAATTTTGCCAAAATTCTTGATTTTAATCTAATTCATTAATTAAAAAAATAAAAATCAATTAATATTTTAAAACCTCTTTATAAATGAAATATAGTCATTAATTTTTAAATGAGAGCTTCAAAATTCTATAAAAAATCTTTTCACTTAGTGCAAATAAATAGAATAAAAGATTATATATATGATATTTAAAATTAGTATTGTATTATTATAAGTTGATCATATATTATGATTTAATTTATTTAGGTATTCTGATTATTCTAAAGATAAAATTATTCTATATATTAAATAATAATAATTATAATTTATCAAACTTTTCTTTTGTACAATTTATGTATTTCATATTGCTCTTGTTTTGTCTATATATATTATGAACCTATTGTTTGATATAATTTAAAATCAATATTAACGGTCTCTAATAATGAATCAATTAATAATTGTTACTCCTTTTTTAAATCTAAGATACCAATTAAAATTGCTATGTATTCAATTATATCAACTATTGTTTTTTCATTACAGCAATTTGGTTATTATTAAATTTTCAAAGCTTTTTACCTATTAAATTTAATTATTCCTGGAAATTGTTGCATTTTCTAAATTAATTATTTTTCTGATTTTCCTTTAATAAATCTTCTTGCTTATTCAATTGGATGCTTCAAATTCTTGACTCTCTTTTTAATTTTTAATTTTACTATAATTAATTTTACTAAAACGAAACTAAGTAAAGTGAATATAAGGATTGCATAATTTTGCATATGTTTTAATAAAATATATTTATAATAGTTATAAATATAAGATCATTCTTATATTTAATTATTAATTTAAGAATTTATTGTATGAGAACTAATCTTCCTTTTTGAGGATTTATCAGGAACTGATTCAGCATCCCCTTCAATTTCCACATTTTATTATTTAATATCAGTTGGAAGTTCATGTTATATCACTTCATTTTTATACAATTACTCTTCTCCTTAAGTATAATCTTATTTTGGATTAACTTATGCTATTCTATTTTTCTTTATACTACAACTAATGAAAAATATTTAAGTAGAATTGAATACCAAAACTTTTATGGAGTTTCTATTTGAACTTCTTAAGATTTCTTTTATCTTTTTTATATAATAAAAGCATAAGTTGTTACTCCTTAATATTTTAACCAAAAATGAAAAAACATTAAGTTAAAATTTAGTAAAAACAATATTGCTACTAAACCAACATTTACTAATATCCAAATCATTAATTTTGGTGATTAAAATGCAATTGAAAACAATCCAAATATTATAAAAGTTACTCCAAATAATGATACAAATATTAATAACTTAAAGAATTCTTGATAATTCTTTTTTCCTATACAATTATTAAGCCATTTACAATGATGATCAAAATCAGACACACATCTCAAATAAATATCTGAATTTACCTTTCACAAACTCTACAATGTTTAGTAGTGCTAGAAACATAACTATCACAAAAGGAACAATAGAAATCATAAAGTTCTTACATGTTTTCGCTATTAATTAAATTTATGTAAGTATTACAAACTCTATCCTCTCTTTGATTATATTATCAAATCATCAGTAGGATCTATATATGATGCTTTGAATGCATAGTAAAATATCATCATTGAGAAAAAGTAAAAAAATGATGCTAAAATAATCTATTTATTCTTTATATTTTATACTTGAACCAACAAATTTGTTAGAGGCATTATAGCTATCGATACACAACACATTAGTTGAATAAAGAAGATCATAGTGAAAATCTAAAAAGGATGTTTAGGTCTTGTGAATCCATTAATTGTCTTGTATTCCTTTTCTGTTGTATTCATACTGATTATATATTAATTAGGTATTTTTATAATTTATAGAATCATAATTTTTATTATCAATTATTATTAATAAATGATAAGATTATCAAATTCATCTTCCAGACCATGAAGCAACTTGTTTCTTGAACATTATGATTACTTCATCAAGAATAGCATTTTCTTCTTCTCTCTTTGCTTTGGCTTCAGCATAATCAGCTCTCTTTGCTTCTAAATCAGATTAAGCTTAATCAAGTGCATCTTATGATTCTTATAAGATAATCTTAGATTTAGCTTATTAAGCTAAAGCAGCTTAAATTTACTAAATTTAAATTAATAAATTACAGTAGCAGTTCTATCAGCAAATACTTATTTTCTTTCATATTCAACTTCCAATGATGAAATTTCAGCTTCTGATAATGAAACCCATCCAGCCAATTCCCATGAAGCATTAATTTCATTTTATTTCAAATTTTCTAATGATGCAGATAATTCAGCTTCTAATCCTTCAAGTACTCCTAATACTTTTTCAGCTAAAGTAGCTCCTCCAGTAGATGTTGATTCCTTTAAATATGATATTAAATTAATTTACTTCTTATGAATTAGCCAAAGCTAAGAATGATTTGATTTAATGATCTTAGAATAAATTACTATATTATTTTAATTTTTCAGCCACAGATTATGCTTTAACTTATGTGAATTCAAATGAATCACCATTAATAATATAACCAGCAACATCTTATTTCAAAAGTCTAATAACTTCAAGAGCTTCTTAATTATGTTTGATTGATTTAACAAAGAGTTAATTACTAAAACATTGATTATCTTAAAGGGCATCAATTTTTCTTGCAATTTCATCTCTTCTTGCTTCATTCCAAGCCAAATAATTTTTTGTTTATTTAAGAACTTCTTCATAGTTAGCTCTATTTTCGATTGCTTAATTGAAAAGTTTTTGATTCAAACTTTTGATTTTTGTGAATTATTCAATTGTCCTAAATTATAAACATTATATTTACTATGCACCAATCCATTCATCTGTTTCATTCTTTTAATCTGCAGCAAATTAAGCATCAATATTTGATTGTTTCAAATCATTGAGTAACCCAAAAACTGTATCAATAGCATCACTTGCTTTTGTTCCTGTCTATTATTTTTATTTATAATCATTACTTATAATAAGGCAAGGATTTAATCTTGTGTTTTTGAACCATAAGTTGTTGCTACCAAAGCTAATAACACAACAATAATGAATTTCATTTAATAATTAATCAAAAACGTACTCTAATAAAAAACGATAAATACTAATAAAAATGTATCCATCCTCTTAATACAAATTTTAATAATTATAATTCAATATTAATTCTGTTACTCTTCATTAAAATTGATTATCCCTAAAAGAACTTCCATCAACTTAAGATTTGCTCTTTAAATTAAAATAAATGTATTACATGACCAAGTTGTGATTTCCAATTTGTAGGTGGTACTCCTTAATTCATTTTTGAGAATAATATTCTTAATAATTTCTCTTTTTCTTCTAAATCTAAATCATTTATATCAACTTTATTAGATTCGAGACTTTATGATTTTTATGATATTTCTGGCAAACGACTATTTTTCTAATTCTTATTTTTCTTATTTATCTCATTTTTCACTTAATCAATGGCTTAAAGGAAAAATTACTCAATATCAGATCTTTAATCTAAAATCATTTAAGCCAATGCTTTAACTGTTTTCAATTCTTTTGTCCTTTAATCCAATAAATGTCTTAGATTTCTCAATTACATTTCTAATTCTTAAACTTTAGTATTGCCCTAATGTTTCATTATTTCTATTTCTTTTGTTTATTTGGTCACTTCCTATGAAATTATCAAAATCAATATTTACATTTGCAATATAAGACTTGAGATATTCTATCTTCTCCTTCAATTATTTAATCTTAATTATTTATTAATGATTTAGCATTTAATATCTAAATTATAATAAAATGTTTACTCCTTAGCTTATTCTTCTTTAATACTTAAATTTAATTTATAATTAATATTTTCTTATTAAAATGTTTCTTTCTCTTTTTGATATATAGATAAAGTTCTTTCATATTCTTATAATTCACTTTTAATCTTTTCATTTTCTTTTAGAATTCCATCATATTTAGCAGCAACTTTTTCTTCTGCTATTTTATTGGCATTTCTTTATACATCCTCAATCTTAGCATTATTAACATTTGTTAGATTTTAAGTTTATTTTAAAAAGTTTTTATTAGCTTTGCTTTATTCATCTAAATGAGCATAATCTTTTTTATTCATCTCCTCCTTTAAATCGTGAATTTCTCTAATCAACAATTCTTTTTCTTCCTAATTTTCTTACATTAAATACCTTAAATGAACTTAACTTTTTTAATTCGTCATTAATTCTTTATAATTCATCTTTATGTCTCATTTCTAAATCTGCCTTCTCTTTTTCCAAGTCTATTAGAATTATTTACTTGAATTACATCTAATTTTTTCATCTTTTCTTTAAATAGTAGATTCGATTTCTTCTGTAGTTTATTTTTTCAAGTCTTCATATTAATGTAAAAGAGCATTATAATCACTTTCTTTCCTATTTATGTCTGATTCCATTTTAAGTGTTAATGCAAGCTTTTGAATAATCATATATGCTTTACATTTTATTCATTTATTGTTCTTATGGTTTCATTCAAATTGTAGACCTTTTTCTATAATTCTTCTATTCTATCCTTTAGAACTTATATTTCAATTAATAGATCAGAATGATCTCTATAAAATAATCATTTAAAAAATAAATACAATTTTTCTAATGCCTTCTTTTCTGCTTCTGTAAATTCAATTACTTCCTATTATTATTTTTTTTTAGGTGGCATTTATAATATTTATAATTTATAAATAAATTTTAGTCCTTCTTCTATAAATTTAATTAATAATGCATGTTCCAACTTAAAACTAACAATTTATTATAGTTCAATCTCACTTTATTATTCTTTCAATATTAATTAATAGCAAATAAATTTATAAATATGAATAACAACAACTCTTTAATATTGGAATACCACTTATATGATACTATTTAGTTGCTTAAAAACAATAAATACAAAAAATTTATCAAATTAAGCAAAAAATTAGTTTGTAATCCTTATTTGGTTAATGATATATTTTACATTCAATTAAATATCTAGCTAATTAGAAGATTATTATATTGTCAACTGAAAGTTGTTTAGAAATATTTCTTGAACTTCAGTTCGAAACAATAAACTATTTTAGAAGTTTTGATAACTTGTATGGATTTATGTTAAAATTATCAAATTTTGTTAAGTAAATATGAGACTTGTTTTGATGAAAAAGAAATTAAAGAAAAATAGATATCTAGAAAACTTAAATTCTTGAATGAACCAAATAAATTAACAATAAAATAATTTGCAAATCAATTTGATAAACTAGAACCAGACAATAAATCAACAATTTGGATCAAATATCAATGGTAGTAACTCTTTTGTTATTTTTAAAAGACTTTACTCTTTAATTATCTCTATTGTAAAATGTCTATGTTAAAAGAGGCATCTCTTTTTTTGTTCAAATTGTATAAATTAAAACCAATCTCTACATTTAAATCCTAATTTTTATATTTATAAACTTTAACTTTCAAAAATACAGCCTAATACGAATTAGCAAACACAACTAATAATGAAGTATTAGAATATGGATTCCAAATGCTATTAAATTCATTAAAAGAATACCATAAGCCAAAATCAAATTTGTTAAATTTTTAAAGGTAATTGATAAAAATAACAACAACATTATTGATTAATTTAGATATATAAAGTAAATCTTAGGAAATTAATGATAATTATTTAGATTGCATTTAATCTTTAAATTTGGCTAACTTTTTAGCTTTTCAAATTTTGAAACCCTTGAAAGTAAAGACAGAACTAGTTGAATATATAGCTTCAGAATTTGAATTTACAAATGAAAAATTTGAACAAATTTTATTGGAAGATTAAGATCTTACTAAATTTACATAATTCCTTTATGGATATCATGTTAATTAAAAATATCATATTAAAAATAGTGGTAATTCGAAATTGCAGGAAATGATTAAAATTAAACTATAAGATAATAAAAGTGTATAATTTTAAAAAGGATTTCAAACTATTAATAGTAATCAATGTATTTATGCTTCAAACAGTCAGGATAAATTGACAATGTAAGATTACTTACCAATAAAAATTAAATCATATCATCATCATAAAGACTCAACAGTTTTTTCAAATCCCTATTCTTAAACTTCAATAAATCATACTATTTAAAATAATAATATAATTAAGGAATCCCCATAAACACAAAGGGATATGAGAAATTAAAATGCACATCCAGGTAGCTTTTTAAGTTTAAATAATGTTTCAGTTGTTAAGTTAAATTAAGAAAAATCAAAAAAACGTCAGGTTTCTGTAAAATGTAAAAGAGTCAACACAAATTCTGATCATAAAAAAAGTTATTTAAGTTAATTGATTAATTTAAGATAAAAATCTAGTCTAACAATAAGAAATGAGATGAGTGAATTAGAAAAAAATCATTAAAAATTAATAAACAAATTGAATAATTAATAAAAATCTACTAAAATATCAACAATAGATCAATTTTTTAATAAAAAAATAGAAGCAATAGCCTTTGAAGAATGTTTGACTTTAGATCAAATAAAGGATACAGCCAAAAAAATCATTTAAACTGAATGGGAAATTCATAAGGAAATGCCAGTAACAAAAAGTTTAATGAAATCGATATCTGTATCTGAAATCTAATTAGAGTAGTAATAGGCTGCATATAATAAGCTTTAAGAATATAGAGAGATTCAAAATTTAGACTATTATAATACAGAGAAAGATAGAGCATAAGATCAGATGGAATAAACAAAAGAAGTTAGAAAACTTAGGGTTAATTAATAAAGATTTACAATGAAACATAGAAGTAGTTAATAAAGTTTATTTAATTCTCAATAGATAAAATCTTTGGTTATAAATGATACTAAAATTTAAGAATAATTTAGTTAATAATTTTTATAACAATAAAATACAACAGAATAAAGAGTAGAAATAAAAGTATCACCTAGATTAGCAAGGAAAAATAATTCAATGTTGTATAATTCAAATTTAGAGTAGGATAATTGTTAGAAGGGGTTTTCTTTAGTAAAAGGATAATTGATAGATTTAATGATAAATAATCTTGAATATAGAGATGAATTAAACATGTAAGAGAAAGAATTAAAATAAGTATAATTTTTAATAGATTAGGTAGTTTGTATTACCTAGACAATTTAGAACCAATGCTATATCTCCATCTGGAGGTGAATTTTCATTAAAATCATAGAATATGAGTGATTTTAAATCTTTTGCATATAGTACTAATTCAACTTAGATTACATCCCAAAATATGGAGAATAAATTACATAAGACATTTGGAAATTAAAAATAATGATTAAGCTTTTATTATTAAATTATTATTGTAAATTTGTATTCTTTTGAATAATTAAAATAATATCTAAGATTTATGTGAATATAACATAATTTTATTTAATCAAAATATATAAAATATAGTTAATATGAGTCAAAGCATTATGAATGAGATATTTAAATTAGTATTGAATTATATTAATAAGGTATGTTTTGATGGAACTTAATAAAAGAAATGGTCATAATGTAAAGATTTAGATAGTTAACTTTAATTTATTAGAGATGCAATTCCTTAAAAAATAAATGAAGCAACAAAAAATTATGATTATGAAGCCTTAGAAAAATAAGTTTAAAAATATGAACATGAGATTCGTAAACACATAAGAGTAAAGTGTTTATCAAAATTTAAATTAGATGGAATAATAAATAAAATTATATGCAGAATCGTTATAATAAAAATTAGAAGAATAAGAGAGTGTTAATGAATGTTTGATTAACACCAAACAATTAGTCAATGTAATTATTCTATATTTCTAGTCTTTAAAAAAAGAGAATCAATAATTGATAGAATAAATCAAAAGATTATAAAGTGAAAATTATATGTTAAAATCTAAACTAAATGAAGTTAATGAAAGAATAAATAGTCATTAAACATCTCCTGTATATGAAAAATAAAAAAATCAAGATTCCTATAATGTCAAAGTAATAATCTAAAGTATATTAAGAATAGCTAAAGATATTAGACTATTGACTTTGTAGGTCCAAAATAGAAAATTAATTAAAGGAATATAGATGATTATAGTAAATAATACTCAGAAGTTAAAACCTCAATAAGTAATACTATTGATAGTTCCATATTAAAAATGTTATAAAACCGTCGAGATTCTTTAAAATTGAATGATAATTATAAATCATCAAGAGATTCATCAACTATTGAGAAAAATGATTCAAATAAAATTAAGTCCTGCATTAATTAATAAAGAGCATCAAGTTAATAATAGAAAACATAGCATAAATAAATAATTGATTAAAGTTCTTAATAAGTAAGAACTACAACTGAGAATGTTAAATTTGATTTAAAAAATTAAAGTGATAATTTAAGGGCATTTTTGAATACTTAAACTTTCCTTTGTAATAAGAAGAATAAGACAAATTCTAGGCCTGAAAATAGATATAACAAAAGTCATAGTGAACATTAAAATGCTAATTTAAATTATGCAGATTTATAAAAGTATTTTTAATATTATACTAAGAACCAATAAAATCCAAAAAGAGTATTTATAGTTTTCATAAAATTATTAAAAATATTTAGACAATTAGCTATGATATCAATAATTTTCCATTTTATTTAATGTTATCTGTATATTATTTAAAAATTGCTTTTTACTTTTTTGTAAGGTATTATTTTTCAATAATAATTTTCACTTTAAAAATTTCTTAAACTTTTAAAGGATTAAATCATAAAATAAGTTAATAATTATTTTATAATAAAATATAAAATGAAAGATCATTTTGAATGTAACATAGAATCTGATAAAAATGAAGACTAGATTTAAGTTAGGAACAAATAAATTAATTAATTGAAAATGGAAATTGAAAAATAAGTATAATTAGCATAATTAGACTAAATATAATAAAATGCCAAAAATTTGAATGATGAATTTGAAATTGATATAATTTCATCAGACAATAAGAAAAATATTCCTTTTAGTCAAAATAAAGATTTAAATTATTGCAATGTGAATAGAAATCAAGAATTTTAAAATGCTAATTAAATCTGTAATCTTAGATTAAATGATCAAAATAATTAAACAGGCATTGATACTAAATAGTATAAGCAAGAAAAAATATAATAAAATATTGAATAATAATATAATAGTGATAATAGTAGCGATAACACTAATGATGTTGATAGTTTGGATGCTTAATAAAATTAACCTCATTATAATGATAATTAATATAAGGTTGAAAATAAAGATTAAAAATAAGCAGAAAAGATTACAGATAGAGCTTAAAAATAAGCATGGTTAATGAAAATTAGAATGAAAAGACATGAAAATTAAGGTGAAAAGAATAATAATGAAAATTTAGATGTCTTAGAAATTATAAACAATGGTAAGAAGACAGAATCTGATCTTTTTGAATAAGGATTATTTAAAAGAACTGATTATAATGTTTAAAATACATTAGAATAAAAATAGTTTTAATTAAAAAAAGAATAGTACAAATCAGATTTTGAGAGATCTTAACTTTAATCTAATTTAAATAAATCAAATCAAGAATAAAAGTAAATTGATAATTTAGAATCTACTCTAATGAAGAAATAATAAATTAAGAATAATTTAGTTAAAGATGTTTCTAATTAAAAAGAATTATAACAGAATTTGGATGTTAAGAAAATATTTGAAAAAAGATTTGAATTATAGAAAGATAGTTGGGATGTTTCAAAACATATTATTACAAGCACTGAGAATAATATAGATTAAGTAAAAACTCCATTTTAATTACAACCAATTAATTAGCTTTATTAAATTATTAATGGCCCAAATTAAAGAACTATTAATAGTTATTTTTCTCCAAAAAATCCTTTAAATTAACCTCATTCATTTTTATAAAAATAATAAGGAATTGATAATACTTAAATAAAATAATAAAATTAAAATAACAAATAAGAGAAACACAGTTTTATTTAAAAATGTGAAGATGGTTCAATTAAATATAACAAAGATCTTGGAAATTCACTGAAATATAATGGAAAAGATTAATTAAATAATTAGAAAAAAACAAATTAACAAGAAATTAAATAATAATAATATCCAGATTTATCATTATAAAAACAATTAAAGTTATAAGAAGGTGTTAAAAAAAGTCTTCATTAATTAGACTTAAAATAATAATAATAGCCTTAATAATTAACTTAAAGAGAGAAGGAAAAAAAGAAACTTGAAATGTAATTACAAATCTTAGATAATCCATTAATCAAATAATAAGGTTAAAAAGAAACAGAAGAATTATTAAATGAAGATAAACATGAATTAAGATCTATAAAAATAGAAAAAAAAAAAGTTGCTGAATCTTAAAGATTATCAAAATTCAAAATGATGCTAGATAGCAATACAGGAGAATCATTTTAAATTGGAAAGCCTATTTTTGAGTTTAATAGATTACTAAAATATTTGTTCCTTAAGAATTATGATATTCCAGATATATCAGATTAGGAATAGAAAGTTATACCAAATAAATTTGAAAGTGCAGAAGAATACTGTAAAATTTTTGAATATTTATTCTTAAATGAGGCTAGTGCTTAAATAAAATAAGAATTAATTGAATTTTTGAAAAAAACTGAAAAGACAAATAAATATCGTAAAGTATAAATAAAAATTGATGAAAATGATAATGAATCAGAAGGAACAATTTTTGTTATGAGAGGACCTTAAACTAATTAATAATAATAAGATTCTTAAACTGATAATAAATAATAAAAAAGATAAGATGATAATGATTAAAATTAATAAGAAAATTTATAATTTAATTATGATAATATTAAAGATGGAGTATGTGATTTGACAACACATAAAAATTATATTTTTATAATTTCAACAAAAATTAAAATAAAGCTAAGAGAGATTAATTAATTACATGGAGATAATATGATCTTTTTTGGAATATTAATAGACCCTTAAAAAGCATAATATTTGTAATAAATAAGAATATAATCTTTTGTAAATAAAAAAAGTTTAGATTTAAATTAATGGTATAATGTTTTTTTATTTCCATTTTCTAAAATTACAACTTCAATTCGTGAATATTAAATGATAACAAAATTAAATCATAAAACTCCTCTTGCAAATTTAATTTATAACCCAACTAACTCATAATCATTGATTGGTTCAGATATAGGAGGAGGTTGGACAGTTTAATTTTAAAATCAAATATAAAATAAAGAATTATTAGACTCTTTTTTTCAAATTGCTGATTAAAAATATAATGAGACTCAAGCAAATTCAATAAAAGAGATTATTTTAAAAGAAAAAGGAATTTGTTTATTATAAGGACCGGTATTTATTATATTATATTTTTTAAGCCAGGGACTGGAAAAACACATACTTTAATAGGTTTATTATCTGGTGTATATGAGTATATGAAATAAATGAATAAATTTCCAAGGAAAAAAATATTAGTAATTTAATTATAAATTATTATAGATATGTGCACCTTCTAATGCTGCTATAGATGAGATAATTCTAAGAATACTTTAAAAAGGAGGATTATTTGATTCAAAGGGTAATTCTAGATAGGCAAATGTTATTAGAATAGGTTTACTTGATGAAGAAAATGTTCATTCTGATATAATTAAGAAAGTTTCATTGGAAGATTTAGCATAACATAAATTATTTTCAACTTAAAAATTTAATGCTGAATAAGATTAAAAAACTACTGCAGATTTAAGAATAGAATTATGCTAGATTTAAAATCATATTAAAAAATTAGAAAAAAAATTAAATTAACATGGATTACCTAGTGATGAAAGAAAAATAATAAAAGATCAAATAAATTAATTTAATGATTTGAGAAAATCTAAATAAGAATATTTAGATAAAACAAGAGAAAATAAAAAAATTTATAAAGAATTTTATAATTAATTTTGTGAAAAGTTATTAAATGATGCTGAAATTATATGTAGTACTCTAAGTTCTAGTGGATCTGATAAATTATCTAAATATTTAGATTAGATAGAATTATTAATAGTTGATGAAGCAGCTTAATGTACTGAACCATCTAATATCATACCTTTAAGATTAGGGATACAGAAAATGATATTGATAGGTGATCCTAAATAATTACCTGCTACAACATTTTCACCAGTTTCCCATTAAACTTTATATAATAGAAGTCTATTTGAAAGAATACTTGATAATAATTTTAAACCTTATTTCTTAGATATATAATATAGAATGCACTCTGAGATCAGAATGTTTCCATCAGAGTATTTCTATTAAAATAAATTAAAAGATCATGAATCAACAAATATAAGAAATTTACCAATTAATTTCTTTAAAAATAGAGTATTATTTTTAGATATAATTGATGGATAAGAACAGAAAGATGGAACATCAAATATTAATGAATAAGAAGCCTTAATTATAGTCTAATTAATTAAATCTATAAAAGAAGAATTCCCAACTTAAACTATTGGTGTAATTTGTGCTTATAAATCTTAAGTGAGATATATTAAAACATTACTTAAGTAGAAATACACAGATGAAAACTTTTTTGATTAAACAACAATTACTATTAATACAGTTGATTCATTTTAAGTAATGATTAAGAAAATATTATTAGGGTTAAGAAAAAGATATTATATTATTTAGTTGTGTTCGTTCTTCATAAACAGGAGGTATTGGATTTCTAAATGATGGTAGAAGAATGAATGTTGCTTTAACAAGAGCTAAAAATGCTCTATTTATTCTTGGAAATGCTATAACTGTATATTATTTGATTTATTTAGTTATCAAAAAGTGATTTATGGAAATCTATGTTGAAGAATATTTAACAAAGATAGCTATATCGAAATCTTGAGTCATCATAGTTTTAATTTCAATAAGTTTTGAAAAATGAATGGAATGAGGAGAATAAAACATTATCTCCAAAACTTTTAGCCTATCTTAATTAAACATCTTAAGGAAATCATGAAAAATCAACATATAATATTTCAGACTTTAAGATTGAAATAACTAAAAATCAAAAAATTGATCAAAAATAGGACTCTGAAATAAAAAAATAATATAATAAAAATGATGTTAATGATAAAGAAAGTCAATAAAGATTCAAAATTATTGTAACTAACAAAGAGAAGGATAAAAGTACTTCAGAATACTAAATATCTAAATAAATAATAAAAAATCAAGAAAGTCATAATCAATAAAATTAAACTATTAAGAATTATAAAGATGATTCTAAAATATAAAATAATTAATTTCAAAATTCAAAAGACATAAAGGCTGAATAAAATAATAAATATTAGATAAATGCTTAGTTGTAAAATAAAGAGCATTAAAGTTATGAAGACTTTGATTTGATCAGATGCCTACGTGAAGAAGGCTTTTTTTGATAAATGAATTTATTTTCTTTATTGATTACCTAAACAAATTTTTAAAAGTTCTCTCCTGTTCGACAGTGCTTGATAATTCTTTTATTTTATTTGAATTCATTTGAAAACCAAAGTTTAATGACCAACTAGATATTTAAGTTAAAAATTAAATATTTATCTTATCAATAGAAAAGTATTTAAAAGAATAATTAATTAATAGACTTTATAATCATTTAAGAATTTATATATTTCAAGATAAGCTTTAAAGTAAAAATAGAAAGTTCAACTACATGATCAAAATATTTAAATTCTTAAACATTTAATAGTGAAATTTATTAAAACTAAATCTTATAATATAATTTAATGGAATAAGATTAATAATTTGAAATAGTGGGAACATTTAACAATTAGTTATAATAGTTTTCTATTCATATAATTCCTAATATAGATAGTATTAGCATTGTATAAAATAAGTTATGTATTAGATTACTTTAACAGAGTAAAAGTTGTTTGAATTATAATATTCAGAGGAGAACATAAAATTCTAATGGGATGAATAAATGGATAGATTGGGTTTTGCAAACTTTGTTTTGTTATAGATAAAAAATGAAGAATTTAAGATATTTGGGAAGTAGGATAACATACAATGGCTTTTCAACTTGTGTAAAGGAAAATTTATATTTCTATAAAGGAACCAAAATACAAAAAGAACTGTTGTAGAACAGAATGAAACAGGAATTGTATATTTAATATATGTAACCCCAGGTTTATAAAGTGGATGATAAGTGTAATAATGAAGAGGATTATTTTGATAAAGTCCTTTTTTAGAATAAATAGTAATTCGATTAAGGTTTTACTATTCCAGAAGAATTAAGAGTTCTTAAATTAGTTAATCAAAATAAATGTCTCTATTTAATGCGCATAGAGACTATTTAATATGATGGAAATTAA
The DNA here is from genome assembly GCA_905182975.1 of Paramecium primaurelia. Taxonomy (NCBI): domain Eukaryota; phylum Ciliophora; class Oligohymenophorea; order Peniculida; family Parameciidae; genus Paramecium; species Paramecium primaurelia. The sequence continues at coordinate 491,311 of CAJJDM010000012.1, forward strand.
TTTTCATATAGTTATAAGAAAAAAAGACTGGACTCATTGAAGTAATTCATTTAATAGACACCAAGTATGAAATTAAGTTAAGTATTAGAGATTATAAGATAACTTTTGTAAGGTATTTATATATATATTAGTTTAAGTAACACATTATTTTGAATCAATAAAGTTAATTCATAACAGATTAGACTTAGACAATATACAATATTCAAAGCAAGAAAATATGATTCAAATAACAAATTTTTCATATTCCTTTTTAGAGAATACTTAACCAATTAAATTGTAAATAAATATGTTATGGAAAGTAGATATCAATAATTTGGTCATGCATCTCCAGAAAGTTTTTCTTAATAATAGTTGATAACTACGGCAGCCAATATTTACTAGGTTGGCATTCTATTTTATATAATGTATAAAGAATTAAAACAATTAGGGTATTTGGGAGTAATCCCTTTGGAAGAAGTTAGGATGAGATTCAAAAAAATAATTATATTGGAAAATTTACGATACCTAAGGAAAATGGATTAACATAGTAAAAATTGACAAAAATAAACGATATTATTTTTGAGATGATTTCATCTATGATGTCCAGAAATCCTTAATAAAGAAAATCATCTTCATATTATCTAAGATCAAAAATCTTTTTGCCATTTTTGAAATAAAAAATTTCTCGAATGGAATTAAAGCTGTATTTTAATGAGATTAAAGAAGATGATACTATTAACAATGAAAACAAATTTATAAACTCCATCTACATTCTTAGAACAAAATTTAAATGACCTAAATAAGTGTTAATAATGAAATTGATTCATTATTGTAATTATCCATAGATAAATATCTTAAATTTATATAATAATCAAATATTATTATTTACTAATGTAAATGGAGTTTAATAATTTATATTAATGTTTTCTAAAAATGATTTAAGTCCACTATAAAATTAGAATTCTAAAAATAAGCTCAATGAATTTGAAGATAAATTCTTACCTTTTAAAGTATTTTTAGAATATAAAAAAGGTTGGTGATCTAGTTTAAAATCGATTTTTTATAAGTCAAAAAATAGGTGAAGGGTCTTTTGGATCTGTATTTAAGGTTAATGATCAAAATAATAATAATATGGCATTTGCTATAAAAATTCAATCTGAAGATGATGAAACAAATTTATTAGAAAGAGAGATAAAGGTTTTAATTGAATTACGGTAATGAAATATAATAACTGTTTATAAAGAAAATATCAAGGGTTTCCATAAATAAAATTTTATGGGTAAGAAAGAGGTTAAACTTATTGTATTATGCAGATGCTAGGATAAAATTTAGAATAAATATTTAAGAAACTTGGAAATGTTATGAATTTAGGTAGTGTTTTGAGATTAGGAATCTAAGTAAGTAAAATATAAGATATTAGTGAATAGATGATTGAAAGAATAGCAATTATGCATTAAAGTCGTTTTTTACATAGAGACATAAAACCAGACAATTTTGTTATAGATGGGCCTAACAATCCTAGATTATTATATTTAATAGATTTTGGGTTATCTAAATATTTTATTGTAATTTATATATTTAAATATAGAATAAAAAAGGAGATCATATAGTATAAGTTAAAAAAGCTGGATTAATTGGTACTGCTAGATATGCAAGTGTAAATGCTCATGAAGAAATGGAATAATCACGTAGAGATGATCTTGAAAGCATTGGATATGTTTTAATCTATTTAGCTACAGGAGTATTACCATGGATGAATTTATAAATAGAAAAAAAAGATTTAAAATATGCAAAAATTAAGTAAATTAAAAAAGAAATTAAAATTAATGAATTATGTAAATCATTACCTAAGGTTAAATAATTTTTAATAATTTATAGTGTTTTGAATAATTTATGAATGATGTAAAATCTTTGGAATTTAAAGAGACTCCTAATTATGAGAAATTGAAATCTTATTTTGAGAATCAGATTGAAATTGATAATAAATTATATTCAAATAATTAATAACCATTTGTTTATGATTGGGAACGTTTGTCTGATTTTGCAAAATAAAAAAAACACTAAACAATTCATGTTATGGAAGTAAAATATTTTATTATTATTTAGAATTAATTAAAAAATTAACAGATTTAAATTGTAATAAATCCACATAAATAAAATTAAGTAGCAAAATAAGAATTATTTTTAAATTAATAAATTATAAACTCATAATAAAATTCAATCTAAAATGAATAAAATAAAATTGATTAAATAATTAATGAATAGAAATAAGAGTAATTATAAATTATAAACACTTCTAGTAATTAATTTAAGACCCATCCTTTCGTTATAAATGTTATTGAAAATTAAAAAGATCAATTATAACCTATAAAATTAGATGAAAGTAGAATTACAAGATTATAAAATCATTCTACTACACTCTTATAAAATCCTCATTTTAATTCATCTTTTTAATTTGATTCATTTATTTAACCTTCTATAGCAACATCTAGAATGAATAATTATATAGAAAGTGAAAGTGTCGTTAGCGAAGGCAATGTCTTACCTATTTGTGATATAAAAGGATCTTAATAAGATTTTTAATAAGGAACTAGAATTTTGGAAGGAATCAGAAAGCCTAGTTAAATTATTTTAAGAAAATAAAGAAAGATTCATTCATGTATTAATTTATATGAATATAGAAATTGATACTGTAAAATAAATGCAAAATCTATTTGTTCATCCTAATTAAATAATTGGTGACAATGAAACATATGTAGAAGGATTAGAATGAAAAGAGAGACATTTATTATTTAATAAAATTTACTAAACTTATATCAATAATTCTAGATAATAATTAATTATAAATATAAAAATCAAGCTTTATTATATAGAGTATTACTAAAAAGAGGACCAAGTTTATTCAATTCTTTTTGAAATAAGTTTCTTTCCTCTTTTTTTCCTTTTTTCTTTTTATTATATTTTAATTTCTCATAAAAGAAAGTAACTTCATTTTCTGTTGCTAAATACAAATTCTTAATATCTTATAAAATAGTTTAAACAAATGAACTAGCTTGACTAATTATTTCATTTGTGATTGGAGATACAATAGTAATTTATAATTAATTATCTTCTTCATTTAAATCAAAAAATGGACTAGATTATAATATATCATTACTCTTAATTAAATCCTTTATAATTAATCCCTGTCTTTTAGGTGTCAAATTCCATACCATAAAATTATAAAAATTTGTAAGTAGTGAATCCTATAGAGGAAGCTTAATTTTATTAATAGCAACTCTCTAAAAATGCTAAAACCATTTAAATTATACAAAAGGAAGAGATCCCTCCTTTATATTAATCATTTAATCCTCTCTTTTTTAATAAGCTCTTAAATATAAGAACTATTGGTCTTAATTCACTATAAAAAGATAACCATTATAATGTTAATTCTGTTGAGATTTATCCAAGATGCCAATTTTATTTAGCTCCTTAATATTAAAAAAAGCTAATGTCTACACTAAATAAATGGGATGGAATTTCTTCATCAGAACTAAATAATCATTTATATTATATACTTTTGAATTAGATCAATATATGGTAATACAATGACATGAGAGGAATCTACAAAAGAAATAGTAGGATCAACTTAAAGTTTAATTAATGGCATATTTGAAGTTGTAATTGCTCTATAGAAAATTTGATATATATTTTTATACCTTATATTTTTGACCCATTTCATTTTTTATAGAAAATCAATAATTTTTTAAATGGGTACATTTAATTAAGTGGATGGAAACAATTCAAATCCTGTTATTCCAATATCAATATCACTTTCTGGAAGGGCTAAACCAGTTGCACAAGATCCAAATAGACGAACAGTAGAATTGAATTCTATAAATATAATATTAAATTATAACCTCTAAAGAGTTAATTAATAACAAAGGAAATTCTATCATATATGATTCTCCTCATTTATAGAATTTCCTAATTTCTTGTTAAATTTAAATCATTAAATTCTCTCATATCCATATCTAATTTTTTAATCATCAAAGTTCTAGCTTAATTCATAATAATTGTATCAATTTCTTCAGGATTATTAGTTTTTTAGAATTCTAAATTATTTTAAGAATAATTCATATTTTAATTATTATTATTATTATTATTATCCAATAATAATTCATCTTAACATAGACTTAACTCTTATATTTAAATTACATGTTTTAATGGTTTAATTAATTAATTTTCATCAACTGTAACTTAAAAAGATTTATTTTATTTAATAATTTCTACATTTTCAGATTATGGAGATATAGATATAGTCTCTTTCTTTTCAGGAGTTAAAGTTTATTAAGAGAGTGTTTCTTAACTACTATTTTTTAAACTATTTCTATTAGAAAAGTTCTCTTTATCTTTATCTTAATTTTAAATATCTTGTTGTTAATAATTAAATTGATTTATCATTTAAGATTTAGGTTTTTATGTTGGAGTTATTTAAGTTAATTAATTAGATTTATTATTTGGATTAGATTTATTATTTGAATTAGATTTTTTGAAATGAAGATCCTAAGAACTAGCAAATTTTCTTTAAGTTTTTTTTCTTTATCTTTTTGGTCCTGTAATTACAACCCAATTATCTTCATCATCATTTTATGTAGTTAAGTCGTTTTGATTTAATTCCATTTCTTAAATCAATTCTGTAATTTTAGTTGGCTCTATAATATTGGTATCTTTTTTATGAAGATCAGCAATTATAAAATCTATTTACTTATTATCAGAACAAGGACTTAAAGTTAAATTATATTATACTTTGAATCTCTATTGCATTCACATTCAATACAATGTACATCATCTTAAGTTGTATCTTATTTATCAGTAATTTCAAAACTATTACATTTATCTTAAATAGATATAAGATTTTTTTAAGAATCATTTTCATTTTTATTTTTTTATTTTTTCTATTTCTTAGATTTCTTTTTTTAATCTTAACTCTTCTTTTTTTCTTTGCCTTCTATTTCTTAAAGATCTTTTACTAATTTTTCTTTAAATTAATCTCTAATCATTCTTAAAACTCTCTTTTCACAAAAAGATGAAAGTGAGTTAAATCTTTCTAAAGGTAAACAATAAATATTATCAAAATTATTATTTTCAAATAATTAATTGATTTCTGTTTCATTTATTTCTAATGATGTTATATTATTATCATATGTATTTTATCCATCATTTTATTAAATGGGTTTTTTCATTAATAATTATGCCCATAAAATATCTTCTTATTTAGTATTTTTCTTTTTAGGAGCATTCTTAAATTCTTTACATATTTATGGAATTTAATGAAGTATTTTTTATTTAAAATCAATATTTTACATCCAATATTTTTTAAGATCCTCATTTTAAATTGAATTATTATCAGTTAAATTTCCTTATTAACTTTAATAATATCTAAGTAATCATATATTAATTTATACATCAATGCTATAGCTTTTTCAAATTCATTTATTACCCAACCAGCACATGTTTAATATGTTTTTGGATTAAACCAAATAGCATCATTTACAATATATTATTTTGCAATTGAATTTAATGTAACCTTTGGTTAAGATGAAAATGCTAATCCATTAGAACATTCAATTAATAAGTTTATGATATCTTCTAAGGATCCTTGTAAACAAAATTTATCGAATATATCATCTTAATCAATGATAAATATTTTAGAAAGTAATTTCTTATCGATTTAATTATCATATGAATACCTATTCTAAATGCAATTTCTCTTCCTCATGTGAACGCCTTTTACGAACTAAACATACAACCTTAATATCTTCATTTATTGATGGAAATCTTATCTTAGAATAACATTATACTTTGGGTTTTCATCTTTTAAAGCATAGCTAGATCTTTCAACAAGCAAATCATGGAGATACATACGCATAATAAAGGTAGTTATCTTTTTCGAATTGACAGCAATCTCATTTATATTTTATTTCTTAACCCTAAAAATTACCACAATTAATAAAATATATATATATCGTAAGAACAAAAAGCAACACTTAGAGCATGCTGCTTCAAGAAGTGATTTAAATCAAATCAATACCATTGAATAAGGTCATTTTTGTAAGTATTCTCAAATGATTCAATTGTTTCACAAGCATGATTGTTGTATTTTGTCAAATATTTAGGAATGTTATAAAGCATGTATATTTGTAATTTTTATAATTTATTAATTATTGTACTCTTTAAATTTACATAAAAAAGCCATGACTTATTTTAACAATGTCTTTTACAACAATATTTAAATATATTCTGGATTGTATTTAAAAAATTATTACTAATGAATTAAAATAAATATATTTCTGTTTTATTTAAGCATTTGATCTAAATTTGTTTACGTAAATTAGTTCTATCTTTTAATAAAGGTTTTAGATTAAGATTATGATCTAATTTATATTTTGAAATTCATATATTCCTATTATTAATTTATTATATTATTATTTGTAAGAAACAATTACATAAATGAAGGGGAAGAGAATAAATAAATTTTATATATAATAATTTTAACAATAAATATATTCATTAATGTCATCCAATATTAAAAAAGATTAAAAGAAAGCTTCAAATCAGTTCTTAGATTTTGATTAATTAGCTCATAAGAAATATCATTATGATCAAAAGAAAGCAAATGATTAATCTATTAAATAAGAATAGTATATAAATGATCTAAAAAAAGCGTAGTTTATTTTAATAATTAGTTATGATTAATAAAAATTAGAGATTGAACCTTTATTTTAGAAAGTTGAATTGTTATAGATAGAAAGAAAATAATTAATGGATGAAATTGAATAATATAAAATGAGTTAGATGGAAATTCTTAAAAAATATGAAACAGAATATTAAGAAAAAGATAAATTGAATAAGGAGTGCACAAAGCTCAAATAATAAATTTAAGCTTAACAGAAGATGTAAATGCCAAAAGAATTTTAAGAGAAATAATGTAATCAATTAAAAGAAACTCTATTTGTTACAATCAAAGATATAATGCATGACTTTTTAGATAATTACAATCTAATGATGGGTTGTGTAGATGAAAATGGAAGTATTATTATATTATTAATATTTTAAGTTTCTGGCAATTTGTTAGATGAATTATTATAATAAATTGATGATTCAATCATTATGTTTGTAAATAATATATCTACTTAATAAACTAAATAATATGAATCATAGGAGATACAACATTTGAAAGACTAAATAGAAAAAACTCTTTAAACAGTATCAAATTTGACTGCTGAAAACTAAGATTTAAGTACAGCATTAGATATTGAGAAATAATATAAAGAAAAAATATTAAATTAAAGAAACACCTAATAATAATTGATCAATCAATTACAAAATTAAATAGAGATAATTAATAATGAGAAGAAATTACTTGAATAATAAATGTAGGAAATTTAAATGAAAAATCTAGAATTTTAACATGATTTAAGTAGAGTAAATGAATTCAAAGATGAAGAAAATGAAAAATTAAAAAATGAATTTATTGATTCAATCAATGAACTTTAAAAATAAATTTCAAAATTATAAATAGAAAATACTAAATTGACTTCATTAATTGAAAATAATACTAAAGATACAGAATTGTTAAAAGAAAAAGTAAGAGAATTAGAAAGCAAATTAAATTAAGAAACTATTAAATTTGAGTAGAAATCCAGAGAAGTAAATGAAATATATAATAATAAAATAGATGATAAGAATTGAAAAAGAATAAACTTAATACAAAGTTGAAGCAACTAAACTATTTGAAGAAAATAGTTATTACTAATAGTAATTAGAAATAATTAAAGAAAAAAGAAAATAAGATAAAGATGTTCTAGAGAAATAAAAAGAAAAATTCAAGAAACTCGAATTGTAATTGTAAAAATCAGAGATAGATTCGTAAACTAAAATAGCCTAATTAGAAGAATAAATTACATAACTTACTTAATTGTAAGAAAAAGATAATTCTACATAATAAATTACCTTACAAACAGAGATTTTAATGGAAAAAGAAATTTAATTATCAAAATTAGATTAACTGGTTACTGAGTAATTATATATGTTATTTTTAGATCTACCTAAAAAATCAATGAATAAAAGTAATAGATTGTAGAAATGAAGATTTAAATTAATACATTAGAATAAGAATTATAATAATAAATACTTACCAATTAATAACATTAAGAAAGAAGGGCAAATGCTTTTAACGAAATAAATCGTTTAGAACAACAAAATTAAATTTAAAAATAAGTAATTCAATTAAAACATAAATTAGCGTATTAATGATTAAGATTTAACAATTAAATAGCTATAATCTGAAGTTTAAGAATTATTCAAATAGATAAATATAAATTCTCAATAAAATCATACACCAAAGCATAATCAAAGCTTTAGTAAAAATTCTATGAGTGATGGCAATAATTTAGATTCATCAAGATTAACTGATGTTGATAGTTCAATCTCTAAGACTGCCAAAGCTGCTTCCATTATATTAAATGGCTTGAATTATTTTAAACTTAGACCTTAAGTCTCTATTCAATAAGTTGAGGATCCAGATAGAAAAATTGCTGAAAAAGCATTATAAAAATAAGCAGGGGATTTGAAATCAAATTTGGAATAATTATACAAAAGTTTCTTGTCAACTTTTATGTAAAATTAAGTTAATGAAGAAAAATTTTTGAAGTTTGAGAGACAAATTAATGAATGTGTTAAAAAAACATAAGATTTACATGACAATTTTGAAGATTTTTTTTGATTTTATGATTAATTTATGTAGATTAATACTTTAAATAATTCTTAAGATATAATAATTGTATAATATAGGAAATATTATAATTTGATTTTTGAAGGAGTTTTAATGATTAAATATATTATAAAAGTATTAGAAAATAATTTGAAAGATAAAGGAAATAATATGTTTTTAAACATATTTCTAAGAATATATTAAATATGAATTAAGATTCTAAAAATTATTCAAATTTTATATATATAAAATGAATGCAAAAATATAATTATTTTTCTAGAATATTATGTAATATAATCTTTTGGGAGAATAAAAACTTAAATTCTTTATTTAAGGTTTGAAATTTTGTAAATAAAATTTACATAATTTTCATTTTTAAGAAACTCAGTCTAATTAGATTTACAATTAAGTAAAAGGCTATGAATTATAAATTTGAATAATTTTCTAGAAATCAAATTAGATTATTGAAACTATTGTTTTTTCTGATTAATATTTGTTATATTGAGAATAGAACTTTATTGATATAAGTTAATTAAAAAATGTATATACGTGTTTTTGTATAATATTAATATCTTTAAATTTAATAAGATGAGTTGCTGTTCATTCATTGGAAGAATTTTGTTGGCTGTCATTTTCATTGGTGCTGGAGTTGACAAATTTATGTAACCACAAAATTCTGTTGGATTGTTGAATAGTAGATATCCAGCCTTCTATAAAAATTTGGAAACAACAGCAAAATAATACAATGTTCCACTTCCAGTTTAATTAGTAAAATATTGCCTTTATATTTTTAGTCACCCACTTCAATCAAGCAATTTTCTAATGAAATCATTTTAGGAGTTGGTGGTGCTGAATTAGTTTTGGGTCTTTTTGTTATTTTGAATTAAGCATGGGCAGGAAAATTATTGTCTTTATTGACATTATCAATTGTTGCTGTAATTCACAATCCATTTATTCATGGAACAACATAAGCGTAAATTTAAAAAACATTTATAAAATAGTGAGAAATTGTCAGAATAAATCCAAGGATTATGGACATTAGGTATTGCTGGTGCTTTATTGATTGTTGGTGCTTCATCATCAAATAAGACTTGTGCTCCAGTAGCAGCAAAATCAAAAGGAGTAACACCAACTGCATCAGCTGCTTCAACCAAAAAAGCCAAGAGAAATTGAGAAATTTAAATAAATATATATGATAATAAGTGCATTTAAAATATTTTTTTAAAGTCATTTTCCAAAAATTAAATATTCAATGGGATTAGATATCAATTTATTAAGAGAAGATAAAGGTGGAAATCCTAACTTAGTGAAGGAATGGTGTTAAAAGAGATTTTAAGATCCAGCTATAGTTGACAAGGTTATTGCTCTTGATCAAGAGTGGAGAAAAGGTACTCAAATTTTTAAAACCTTTCTTAGCCAGATTTAATCTTGATCAACTTAATAAAGAATATGGTATTGCCAACAAGAAAATTGCTGAAAAAAAGAAGGCCAATAAATAAGACCCATGTATTGAAGAAGTTGAATAAGCTAAAGCAATAGATCTTAAAATTAAAGAAGCTTAAAAAGTAAGAAATTAATCTTATAAAAAGATTGAATAAGAATAAGAAAATATTTTAACTAAAACACTAAATAAAATTGGAAATTTAGTACATGAATCAGTACCTGTCTCTAAAGATGAAGCTTAAAATAAAATTGAAATAACTTGGGGTTAAATTCCTAACATACAAGTCAATAGTACTCCAGGTAGATGTCACCATCATGAGATCTTATTTATGATTGATGGTGTTGACCTTAAGAGAGGATCTAAAATAGCAGGCCACAGAGCCTATTTCCTTAAGGGACCAGGTCTCTTATTGAATTAAGCTCTTGTAAGTTATGGAATTCAATTCCTCAATTAAAGAGGTTACACTCCTGTCTAAACACCTTACTTTATGAAAAAAACATGTATGGCAGAAACAGCTTAGTTATCTGATTTTGATGATCAATTGTACAAGGTATGATCAATCTTATAATTTAATAAGGTTACTGGCAATCCTGATGATGAGGATCTATATCTTATTGCAACATCAGAATAACCTATATCTGCTATGTATAGAAAAGAATGGTTAGAGCCTAAAGATCTACCTATTAAATATGGTGGTAGTTCGACTTGCTTTAGAAAAGAAGCTGGTGCTTATGGTAAAGATGTTTGGGGAATATTCAGAGTTCATTAATTTGAAAAGATTGAATAATTTGTTATTTGCCCTCCTGAAGAATCATGGAAATTCCATGAAGAAATGATTACTGCTGGATAAGACTTTGTTAAGTCTTTGGAATTACCTTATAGAGTAGTGAATATAGTTTCTGGGGCATTAAATGATGCTGCAGCCAAAAAATATGATTTAGAAGCATGGTTCCCAGGATATAAGGATTATAGAGAATTGTAATCTTGTTCAAACTGTCTTGATTATTAATCAAGAGCTCTTGAAATTCGTTTTGGTGCTAAAAAGGCTGACGAAAAGGAAAAGAAATATGTGCATATGCTTAATGCAACATTATGTGCAACAGAAAGAACTTTATGTTGTATATTGGAGAATTATTAAACAGAAACTGGAGTTAAAGTTCCTACTGTTTTAGTAATTGATTATAATAATATATTTAGTAACCATACGTTGGCAAGGATTTCATTCCTTATGTTAAACCATTGCCTAAAAAGGAAGATCTAGGTGCATGAAGAGTTATTATATACCATTAATATATTCTAATAAATTCAATTTTCAATTTTTATTGTAAGAATACATTATTAATAATAATTATTTTATTAATTCCTTAAATACTAGTAATATATCATATAGATATAGTATCTTCTTTATCTAATATAATATAAAATATGATTGAAACATATAATTCTTAAAAATAATCTAGGATTAATCACTCATTAAGATTAAAGTCATGAAATTATATGAATTTGCTTTTTATTTATTTATGTTTTTCTTTAATTTGTTGTTTGATGGAAAAATTGTTTTTTATATTAAATAAATAAATATTCATTTATTAGTTGAACTTGAACTTTAACCAGAGTTTTCTTGAAAATTTCTACTCTGTTATTTAAGTATCATATAATCAGCAAGTATCAATTTGAGCCACTTCCAAGTCTATTTAAGTGAAGGTTGTTCACGAAATGAATTGTCTGGATGGCAACTAACCACCATATGCAAAAGAGATTCTATAAATTTATGTTCATGGGAATATTTAGATCTTCCTTAATATAATATTACTTCAAAATTTGCAATTCTTCAGATATATCTTAATTTAATTTATTTGTTGTGATTACTTCTTATTCCAATTTTAATATAGTTTTTTTCAATTCTATATTTATCTTTTGTAATTAACCATTATGCATAATTTCACTATGTAATTTATCAGACATTTGCTACAGTTCCTTATTCAATTCATCAATGTATTTCTAATTCCTATTCGAATTTTTAAATTGTTCTTCTAGCTCATATTTTAAATCCTTGACTTAATTGAGAAGTAATTATTCAACCTTTCTTAACTACACAATGATATCGTTTAATTTTTATATTTCCTAATCTAAATTTTGTTATTGTTTAGGTAATGATCTACTATATGATTTTTTTTAAAGATCAGAATTTTAAGATTTTCTTGCTGTATATGAATCTAAAGACAAATTTGCTTCTGCATCAGTCTCCCTTATGGAATATAACATTGTAATTTTAACGAAATTTAATTATAAATATATTATATTTTAAAGGAAATTATTGGTGTTTATATCACTATCTAAATATGCCTCCCTTTTTTAAGGCATTTTCAGCATCCTTAATGGCTAATAACTCATTATCGTATTATTAGATTAAGGTATTATGTGATGCAGTTCTTAAATTAAATAAAAATAATACCTTTCAATCCATCTATTTTAAGTGGCAGAGAGATTATCTTCAGCTTCAGCCAAATTGAGTCTTGCATCATTCAAAATTGCATTAAGTGCTTTAATTTCTCCATCCTTAGTCTCAATTTCAGCTTATAATAAAGGAATCAAAACATCTCTAATTCCAGTTATTTTAGCCTAGATTTCTGATAAAATGTCTTATTGTAATTTAGATTATGAATCATATTGATTTTATAATGAAGTTTGTCCATCAATCAAAGATTATCTTAATTGATTCATATAGTTTATGACTTTATTTAAGTTTTCTTAATCAACATAATTGTTTTAAGCAATTTATGTCAATGCCTTTACTAATGGTTAATAAAACACTCTCTTTGAAGATAACTATTTAAGACTATAATTATAGATGTATCATACTGATTATGCATCTTTTAAGAAACCTCTTTGATATTGTCAGCCTTTTACAAGAGTGAAGTTTCATCTTTAACTTCATTCAATAATGCAATAGCCTAATCTAAAACTGCAATTGTATCAGCATATTCATTAAATTATCTAGTGAATACAGATTTATCTGAATTGATTTAAGCTTCTTTAGCATTGAATAATTTAGTTGCATCGTAAAGATCTTATTTAGCTTCTGTCAATAGTTATTGTAATCTGCTTCTTTCATCTGTTAAGTCTTTTACGTCTACTTCTAATTAGGCAATCTGAATATATAGGTTTCCAAAATTACCTTGTTTTTGTAGTCTGTTATTTGATTTTAATAATATTGAACATCTGCTTAATATTATTGATATTCTTATTCATAGAATGCATTTTCTTCATTCTTTCTTTCTTTGAAGGATTCAGCCAATTCATCAAGAGCAACAAATAGCTATTGGAAATTGAAGTCTTTTGATGCCACTTCTGATAAACCAACAATAACTGATTGGAATGCATGAACAGATTCTCCAGTTGCTGACAAAATTCCTTAGCTATATGATCATGAGTCTTATATACTTGGCTAATGTCAAATACAAAAGAGACAATGTAATGAATGCTTTCATTTATTTAATTATATATCCGTTTTTATATGTAATTTGATATACAATTATTTATTATTTAATCACTTTGATTTTTCATTCCTATTTAGCATCATTTCTTAATCAACACTCATAATCAAATTAATCTATAATCAAAACACTTGTATTACTTTTTATAAGTCAGAATAAAACATTCCTATAAAAAATGAATTCATCAAATATAAACTATATGACAGTGTCGAATATATTTCGCTAACCATGTTTGCAATAAAATCTTCTGATGCACTTAAACCATCATTTAAACTTGGTTCTCCTTAAGCCATTGGCATTCCCATAAAAATACTAATGAAATTCACCGATATAACTATAATAGATTAATTAAATATTTATTCAAATACAAGCAGTAAATAAAAAGCAAATTACTGTAAATAAAGCTGCTTTTATTTGTTAACTCAAAGAAAATGTTTATAATTGATTTCTGAGTTTAGATGTTTAAGAACCCTATTTATAACACATGTAATAACTGGTGAATAGGAAATTCATTATAAATGAAAATGTTAATAAAATTCTATCTTCAGTATCTAAAATTATATGGATTTCTTATTAAAATACATAGAAAATTAGATTGATTTTTGTATTCAATTGGAAGCAAAGCAAATGCTAGAAATGATAAGTGAGATAGTGCTCCACTTAAGAATATCTAAAATGAAAAGACTTTATGTGGAATCTATCTAGTTGAATATCTCTTTCTTATAGGTTTTGATTGATTGGCTTAAAAAACCAAATAATAGATAATAATTCCTATCAAACTTATTAAAGCATTTCCAATCTATAAAATATAATTTATTAAATATAATACAGTAAATAATTAATTCTTTTAAAAAGGTAACTCTAAAAATAAAGGGAATGTTTGAGCTCTTGCATATTAAAACTGACTCAAAATAGCTGCTGATAAAACTATTAGTGATATTGATAAATATATTGGGGGTAACATCTTGATTTGTTATTTCAAATTTGTTTATGTTTGAAGTGTTTAATCTTTATCAGTTATGCTAATAAATGATTGTTGTTCATCATCTCTTGAAATATCATTCAATATCATAGACAGTCTTGAAAAACGAATAAAATATATAATAATTATATTAAAAATCAAACCTTATAATTCTTATTTTAACTCTTAGCATGGCGACTATAATTTTCCGGGTATTGGCTGTCCAAAGTAAGATTTTTATAACCAATAGATATATCCAATTTTTTACTCTTGATTGTAGACTCTCTCATTTTTGGTCTAATTATATATAATTATGAATACCTGGAATTTGGTATTACCTAATATTATTATAAACTAATTTCAGGTTCATCCTATTCAGTTTTAATTCTGATATCTTGGAAATTCTTTTTCCCATTAACTACTATACTATTATTAATATTTGAATTGATGTTTATGTAATTATTATTGACCTAAGGAGTCTTTTTGTAAAAGGTCCCACCTACGCTATAAATCTACAATGGAATTACTTTTAATTATTCATGTATTTTTATTAAGTAATTTTCAAGATTTATTGAATTTATTTAGATTTATTTTTCTTTTCAGATGATAATGTAGGTGTAGCTCTGAAACCTAAATTTGATGGTGGTTTCGTAATCACACTCTCTCTACCTTAACTTTGACTGGCTGCATTTACAGACAACTCTGTAGGTTTTGTAATTGATGTATTAGATATATTGGTTCCACGTAACTTCTATATTCTAAATTATAAATTTCTTAAACCTGGAAGACTTTAAATTTGGGGCATAGTTAAATTATTTAGTTTTTGTTTGAGATTCATCAACAATCAGATCTGTTAATTTCATTAATCTTTCATTGAGAGCCTTCATAAAATGAGGTTAAGTTGCATCAGTCAATCGATCCAAATTATCACAATTTAAGTTATAAGTTGAAACATCTTTTAAGGATTGCAAAGATGTATCCGATGAGGATTCATAGTTCTCTTTTGGAAATTTGAATGTGTGATTAATTTTACAATTCTTATATCTAGAATTTATATAGCTTAATAAATACTTCATTTCTATTTCAAGTTTGAAATCCTCAACTTCAGAATCTTCATCTGGTTATGTTTTCATAATCAATTCTGATGGCACTTATGGTTTAACAATTTTCTAAAATATCAAATATTTCATCAAATCTTTATCAATAATTTTCGGTTATTAAACTTGTGGACTTTTAGACTTCTAATTTCTGTTGGACATAAATCAAAAAATTAATAATAAAAATAAATTATAAGACAAAAATCAATATTACCTCATTAGCATATTGAATTATTCATTTCTCTCCAAATCCTTATTAAAATAGTCAATCAGTACTATTATTATCTATGAAAATTACTTATTTTATTGAAAGTCATATGGAATTGTATTTTTATTCCCTTTTTAATTGAATTAAATTAAAAGTACTTTTATATTTTTCTATTTATCTTACTCATACTATAATTATGATTTTCTTTTTATATTAATTAGCAAATGTACTTATGATTGTAAATTATAAACTCTTAGATTGTAAAATGTTACTTATCCTCTGTGAGAACTACTTATAAATTTCTAAAATTATCTATTTCTTTAACAAGTAATAATCAATGTTTTAATATAAAGAGCAAATCTATAAATTTTTCAAATTTTTTCTTCATTTTCTCCTCTTAAATTTACTAAATCAATTCTTTTTGATTGGCAAATTAAAATGCTTTAATATAATGATACTATTATCTATAATTATTCTAATTACAATTTATTTAAGGAATAATTAATAATACAATAGATGGAATATATTTACAGTTTTATGTTTTTTTAATCTCTATTTTTGTTATTCATTTAGATATCATTTCAATGGCAACATCATTTTATGTGCCTTTAACCATTTTCAATTATTTAAATAGATTAAGATCTCACAAAGTGTTAATTTATTTTATCCTTTAAGCAATTATTTTCTCATTAATATTTATATTTTAGATATTGAAATGTTGAGTGGTTTATTGTACAGTCCTAATTGGACATTTGTAGACAAAATATTAAGAGACCCTCAATTAGTAGATCTTGAATACTTTGTTGGAGGTGGACCAGGACATGATTGGTTAGCAAAGTCAGTTAGAGTAGAGCAATAAAAGTAATAATTTTAATCATTTTTATAGATACTTGGGTCCAAGAGCTAAATTCGAGAGATAATTTAATGAAGAGCCAAAAACATGGGAAGTCATAACAGACAACTTGTATCGTTTAACATTACTTGCTGGAGTTGAGAGATTACTTACATTAAGACAAGCATATGGTGGTTTAAAGACAAGATTCACTTTTGGAGATTCAAATACGTATAATGTTTATTTAATATATGAATATAGAGCATGTTTACAATAGATATTCAATTAAGGATTATTTAAAGGATATTTTAGAGGAGCTTTATTGAATGCTGCTCAATTCTTAACTGTATGGGCTCATCCATTAGTATATAGTAGAGGTAATGGATACATCTCTCATTATCTTTATTCTTCTTTATTTGAATTAATCACATATCCAATTGATACAATTAAAACAATCATTTATTCTGATGTTCAAGGTAGATATAAAGGAGCATTTGATGTCATTGAATAAGTAAATAATAATGATAAATAGGTTTATGCAAGAAATGGATTCAGTCATTTTTATAGAGGAATAGTATTTAAGTTAGCTTTCAATGGAACATTGATTTATCATCTTAGAAATATTTATGAAGAAGACTATATTCAATAAGTAAGTGTAGTCGTAAACATAATAGTTAGTATCAGTTCCATTACTAGCTATTGGTTATGGATTTTTGACAATAAAAACAAGGTTGTAATTGGCAAGTACTGATTTGAGTTTCTAAGAGACTCCATAAAAGGGAAGAATAGCTGCAAATCTATTTGCCTAAAAGACTCCATTCAGTATATATAGAGGAGTAATTCCATTCTTGTTATTGACTGATTTCTTCCATTACAAATTATATGCACTTTACTCATCAACTGCTTAAGCAAGAACATTGGATGAATTCCTTGTTTAATATAAGCATCGTATTGGAAGTCCAAAACATGAAAATTTATGGCAATGATTATTAAATAATAAATAAAATAAAATATTCCACATAAATTTGATAATTACTTATTTGATATTTTAATATTTTGTTTCATCATAATATTCACTTCATTAATTTCCATTTGAATTCATAAAATTAGTGTTAATGATATTATAATTCATTGATAAACAAGTTAATTTATTTTATATATGAATTTAATACATCATAATTTTTATTCACGAAATTTAAAATTTTAAATAATTTAAAAATGGAACAAACCTATACATTTACAATTGAATCAAAGAAATAAAATATAGATGCTCTTACTGAAGAATAATAATAAGAATACAAAGCTCATGCAGAGGAATGCGAAATTATTGTCTTAAAAGGTAATAGTTACTCTAAACAATTTTTCAATCAATTCTCAGAGTTCATCACAACCTCCAAAAAATTACAAGTATTTAAAATTAAAAAATTAGAAAATTAATGCAAATGACATCTTTGTTGGAAAAGGAAAAGATGAAATTCCTTAATCATTATAGGTATTATTGAATTCAATATTTTAGATCTTAGGAAATAGCTTAATAGGATTAAATATCTTAAGTCTTGATTTATCCAACAATGCTGTAAATCCATTTGGAGCAGAGGCATTAAAACCATTCCTTAAATAAGCTCATTAATTATAAAGACTTTTCCTAAATAATTGTGGTCTTGGAATCAGAGGAGTAACTTAAGTCTCAGAAGGATTATAAGAAGGAGAACACAATTTATAAATATTAGCTATAGCAAGAAATAGAGCTGAATGTGATGGTGCAATAGAAATATCTAAAGCATTTCCAACATGCAAAAAACTATAAGAATTGCATATTTATTAAAATGGAATTAAATAAAAAGGTATGATGGAACTATTATCATCATTAAATAAAAACTGTTCTGAATTAACAACCATTGATATTAGAGATAATTTTGTACATGAAGCAACAACATAAGTTTTAAGTGATTTAATATCAAATTCTACTCATTTAACAGCCATCAACATATCAGATTGTAATATTTAAGGAAAATAGAATAAATAAATATTGGAGTCTTTAAGCAAATTAGTTAAAATAGAAAGATTAGGTTATAATTATGCTGAATTAAATGATGTTTAAGGAAATGAATTATATGAAATTATTGTTAAATAAGTTGATAATGTTTCAGTAATGATTTTTAATTATTTAAGAAATTGGAATTGAAAGGAAATGAATTCAAAAAAGCAACAAAATAGAAATTTAAAGAATTATTCGTAAATAAAGAAAAAGTTCTTGGAGCATTCGATAGTGATGATGAAGATGAGGAAGAAGCAGATGAATTGTAAAAATTATTCAGTCAATTGGTTATTTGAAATTATGAATAACAGTGTTAATATGTTAAATAATTTTAAATATCTTTTTTATCTCAGCTTATCTATATTTCATAAATTATTCAGATTCTTAAATAAAAATTAACTAAAGAATCTTTATAATAATGATTAATAATACATAAAATTATATTAATAATTTAAATAAGCCTCATATAATTTTATGATTTTAAAGGTATATTAATAGATGAATACTTTTAATATTTTTTTGGTTCATAAATTATTGATTTTTCTAACTTGAAATAAAAAAAAATTAAGATCAATTTAATTTAGAAATCTCTCTTTTATTTTATCAATTCTTTGAATGATCAAATTATTTCTATTAAAAGTTGTTCTTTATAATATTTAATCATTTTATTCGTTATATTATTAATGAAATTAGAATTAATAATCTAAGCAGATTGTTAAGTTAAGTTAGTTAATAAAATTGGTATTATATTATTTAAAAGTGAGAACTAATAGAAATGTTACAGAAAATGATATATAATTTTTGAATTTATTCTAAAACTTAGTTTGCGATATTTATTTGCCATATGGTTAAGTATTACATTTTATATTTACATTTTCATATATTATAATAATAAAAAATGGATAACCAATCTAACTCAAAATCAAAATTTTGTCCTCACAATGAAACTGATAATAAAAGATCTTTTTTTTCAGAGGATGAAGCTGACATAACTCCTATGCTTCCTTAAATAGCTAAACCTTCTAAATTTTCTAAGGGGGATACTCTTCCCTTCTAAACTGATGATTCAGATAATACTCCAAAATAAATACATACTCCTACATCACCAAAAGGGTAAAATAAGTTATCTAAGTTCAAATAGAAGGATCATCATATTGAAAAAGATTCTGATATATAATTTGATTCTGAAGAGGAAAAAAGAAAAGAAGAAACAAATAATTTTACTACTAATAGTAAGACATTTAATGAGAATGAGGGAATAGAAAATTAATTCTAATAAAAATGTTCAACGCCTAAATTAAGTCATTTACATCCACTAATTTCTAAATCTAATTCTTCAAAACAAGTTGTTTAAAGCAAAAACTTTAATATAAAAGATCATCCATTTAAGCATCTTATTTATGGAAGACATGTTAATTACAATACTTTTATGAGATTCTTATAAATTGTATAAAGTGGTTTGGTTTATGCTTGTAATTCATTAAAAGGTCCTTCTGACAAATTTTTGAAAAGCAGATTTGTCAGACTTAAAGAATCCAATAATAGAAAATAAAAAATCTTAGTATTAGATTTAGATGAGACATTAATCCATAGTTGCACACATAGAGATTTCCCTCATATCACAATTACAATTCAAGATGATGATGAATCCATAGATGTATTTATTCTATTTGTAAAATTTAGATAACATTTAATGTAAGACCATATTGTAAAGAATTTATAAAGGAGATGTCAAATTACTATACAATTTATTTATTTACAGCCTCATCAGAAACATATGCAAAGGCTATAGTAAATCATTTGGATCCAAAACGATAATACATCACAGATATTTTATGTAGAAATAATTGTTTTGAAACTAAAAATGGTTTCTTCATAAAGGACTTAAGAATAATTACAAATAGAGACTTAAAGGATATCGTAATAATAGACAATCTACCACATTCTTTTGGATTATAATTAGAAAATGGAATTCCAATATTAGAATGGACTTAAGATCCAAAAGATGAAGAATTAAAATATTTATAACAATATCTTATTGAATTGAGTAAAAAAGAAGATGTAAGAACATGTAATAGAGAGAAATTAAAATTACTTGATTTAGTTGATTTTAAACTTATAATTTGATTTAATAAATGTCATCCTAAATCATCAAGTAGTTTCAATCTCCAATAACTGTACATAAAGTTCATAATAATCATATATTGTGTTGGATTTTATAATAAATAGTCTTCTCTTTCAACGTAAGGATTTAATCTGTAAAATTTCTCATATTTTTGAATCTATCCAACTTTAACGTACAATAATTAAACTTTTTTTAATTTTCCTCTAGGATTCTAATTCTATTTTCAAATACAACCAATTTGATTGATCAATCATTTTATAAAATCTTTATTATAGATTCTTTTTATCATAAAAAATTGGATTATTTAAATCTATACACTATAATATTAGCCATAAAATGAATATTATTAAAGTAGCTTAATAGTTCTTAAGTGGAAAATCAAAAGGGTTTTATCTATAACTTTTTGTTAAACCAAAATCAAAGTAAGAGATGCTTGAATTTTCAGAAGAATTCATTATAATAAAGACTAAAGCACAACCTATTGATAATGAGGCTAATGAGGATGTTATAAGAATATTAAGTGAAAAATTGTCTATTGATTAAAGTTCAATAAAAATAGTGAAAGGTTAATAAAGTAAATATAAAACTGTGTTTATTGAAAATGAAATACAAGCCTATAATAAATTAAGGAATTGAGATATATATTACTTACGTGTTATATTTTTAATATTTAGAAAATGCTATTGATATTCACATTGTTGTTCTCTCTAGGTTAGAGTGAATTGGTTTATCTTGGATATAAGAACTATACCATGGCAAAGAAGGAATACTAACCTTTGATTGTCTTCTATTATGGAGATGACAAATAATCTAAAAAGTTTCTAGACGATTTTATAGCTATCGCTACAGGATAACACAGCCTTTAAAAAACAGGCACATATCCAACAAATATCAATTTTGGGCTTGTTAACTCTGTAGAAGAAAAAAAATTGATGGAGAAAACATAAATTTTAGTCACTCCATCCATCCTTCTATTTTATGCTGACACTTAAAAATAAAAGTATTCTGGTGCCTATAATGCATAAGCCTTTCTAAATTGGCTTAAGAAGACCTACAGAGATTCTCCAGAATTAAGTATTCATAAAATATTAATTTTAAGATGAATTCTATCCATCATCTCTACTTTAAAAATGGGATTAATTTGTTAATAAAATTAATAGCTTTTAATTGATAGCTTTCTTAGCCACTCCAGAATATAGAGTTTCACCATTAAAAGCCTTTGTTTAAGCTGCCAAATAATTACCTTAAGGAGTAAATTATAATATTAATCTCTTAGTATGTCTTTTGTCACATTTTTAATCCAGATCTTTATTAACATTTGGGTTTGAAAAAGGAAGAAAGTGGTCTAGTTATTTATAGTAAATTAGAAGATCTAGAGGATATAAGTGAAGAAAAAACTAAGAAATATTAAACTTA
This sequence comes from Paramecium primaurelia, assembly GCA_905182975.1. Taxonomy (NCBI): domain Eukaryota; phylum Ciliophora; class Oligohymenophorea; order Peniculida; family Parameciidae; genus Paramecium; species Paramecium primaurelia. The sequence continues at coordinate 513,663 of CAJJDM010000012.1, forward strand.
CTTATATAAATTTAAGGGAGACATTAAAAATACAGATGAAATCCTTCAATTTTTAAAAATCTATGCTTTTAAAAAAGGATTTGTTTATGTGGATGATACTAAATTTTAGAAATTATCCAGAAGAGTAGATTTATTACCATCAGTTATTTTATTATACAATAAAACAAGTATTCTTAATACTAAATTATAATTAGATCCTGAACATGAATAATATGTCTAAAAAATGTAAGATGCCAGATACACATTATTAAATAAAGCTATTCTTGGTGTTCTTGATGTTAATGGAGATTGTGAAGAGAGATTAGAAAGAGTTTATGAAATTAATGTTAATACAACTTAATTGCCATAATTAATAGCTATGAAACCAATTGATGATAATAGATTCTATAAATATAAAAATGGACCATCAGATCCAATTTAATTTTATGAGTAAATTTCATCAGGATAAATAAAACCATTCTATAGAGATGAAGGAATTTTATAAAATTTATATGATGGAGCAGGAATCTATAAATTAACTAGATCTACTTATTATCCATTCATTAAAGAATAAAATGATAAAGGCATAGATGTTGTTGTTACTTATACTGCTAAGAAATGTTAACCATGCAAAGATTTTAGACCTGATTATAATGAAGTATTTAAGAAGGTATTTTTAATAATATATTTAATTTAGCATAAATAAGCTATTGAAGGTAAAGTTATTTTTGCAAGATGTGATATTGAAAATAATGAAATTGATGATCTTAATATAGATAATTATCCTCATGTCAAATTATATGCTGCTGGAAAAGAACATCCATTTACATTACATTTATAAAAGACAGAAGAAAATTTAACTTAATGGTTAAGTGAATAAAGTAATTATGGAAGTATTTTCAAAGTTAAAACTGATTTGTGAAATTAATTATAATTTATATTAAAATAAATCACCATATTTATTGCTAGATCAAATAAAGCATTTATATCATGTAATTTTATTACCATGCTTTTATTAAATTATACCTTAAGACAATTAAATCCAGGGATCTTTTTGAGAACTTTCAATTTATCATAAATAATAAGGGTTGATTAACAATAATGGATATATTGACATATGGATAAAAGGAATTAAAGGATGTAATAAACTAATTAGAGGAACAATTAAAGACAGTTATTATACCTTTTTAGCAAATAGAAAAATAGAAAAATACTAATAAATTACACAAATCTGAATCCAAATTAAATGATTCTGAAGTGTTAAATCATACAAAAAAATAAAGAGTTGATAAAAATAAATGTAGAAAATGCAAATTATCAACTATTCCTACCATTCTTCATTTATTATAACAAAATGATAATAATGATGCTAATTCTATTATGACAATGAAATCAATTAGATAATAAATTGCATAACAATCACAAAAAAAAGAAGAATAATCAGATTAAAAAATTCCTTATATAGCTTTTGATTATTCACATTAAATTGTTATTTGTAAAAGATGTAGATTCAAATTTCATTCTGAATGTGTATAAATTTAAGGAGCTTTAAATGAATGGCTATGTGATTATTGTTAAATTAGAATAGAAGAATTAAAAAACTCAAATTAATGGGATTATAAAAATTAAAAATAAATAAAACATATACCAAATCTATCATCAGAACATAAAAAAATAAATATGAAACTATTAGAAAGAATTTAAAAAAAGAAATAAATATATATAATCTGTGAATTGAAACCTACTCCAAACAAATAATTTAATTAGATTATTGAATTTCTATAAAGATATCCTTTGTATAAATCTACTACTACTGGAAATATTACTTATCCTATTTTAGAGAATTTAGCTACAGAATATCCAGAGGTTTTGAACTTTAAATAAAAACCAAAGCCATACATGATAAAATCTAATATGGTAGAACAAATTTTGAAGATTCAATCAATTCATCAAATTATTCTACCAAACTCAAAAGCACCTGAAAACTTTACTCAAGATTATATAGAAAAAAACTTTTATGATATACTTATAAGCCTTATTACTTAATATTTTGATGAGTTCATTTTAACAGACAATCTATAATTTTAACATTATTGTGATTAAGCTAATGTACATACAACATCTTATTTGTATTTAATGAATTATTTACTAATTAATGATGAAAATAAAAACTAAGATTTATTAAAAAAAACTTGGAAAGAATGTATTCTATAAATAGATCAAGTAATAAATTATAATAACGATTCAAAAATTGATTAGTTAGATTTAAATAATTTATCGATTTAAGATCAAATTTTTATATTGAGCATTTTATCTGAAGGTCTTTATGATTTGTCTAAAATGAAGGATTTGATTAAAAATAAAGATTAATCCTTAATTAAAGGTAGTATTAATAAATGTTAATTAACATAAGCTAATCCTAAGATTCTATTATAATCAAATTATTCTCTATTTATTAACGGGGGAACTTATTTGGGTTAAGATGCTCTTGGATAATAATACTTTTACTTCACATTATTTCCTAGTGCAATCTTTGTTGAAACTTAAAAAGGCTGGGGTCAATATACTATATCAGATTTAAGTGAATTGATGAGTTCATTAAATTAATAAGGTATTAATGAATTAGATTTATATTAAAATCTTGAACAAATCAAATAAATTGAGTTATTTGATTCATCTACTCCAATCAAATAAAAAAATAAACTAGTATAAAGTATAGATTTATTAATAATTAGAATAGTAATATCAATTAGATATTTTGGAAGTGATCGATAAGTTTTTAATTATTGAAGAATAATACACTATTTTATTGTAAAAGAAAAATCTTAGTTGGATTAAGAATAATGAAAAAAATTAATTCTTTAATTTAATTAAAGATTAAGATAATATAAAATTGATCTTGTTTGCTTTGAAACAATTTTTTGATGGATTAATTTAACCAATATCTAGAAATGGGGAATTTGTTAAGCCATTTAAAATATTTAAATTTCATTTTGTGTTAATTAATTAATTAGCTATTTATGTAGAGAATGCTAATTCTTTATCAAATATATATATTTCATTGTTGGTTTTAGAAAGAGTATTAGATGATAAAGAATAGTATATGAAACAAAAAGAATAAATGAAAATTATAGTAGAAAAGGTAAAAAACAAAAAAGTAATAAAAGAAGAATAGAAAAAATAACAAAAAAATTAAAAGTATAAATAGGATGAAGAGTATTAAGTTGCAACTAAGAAATAAAAATAAGTCTAAAAGAATTCTAATAATTAAAAGTATGATATTAGATAATTTTATTAATAGATTATTACAAAGAAATAAAAATTAAAAGTAAATTTCTTGTTTTTCCTGTCAGAAAATCTTTCAAAATTAAGATCCAATTGAGGGATGTCTAAAATGCTTACAGATGTTTCATAAAGAATGTTTAAAATACAATAAAAGTCTATGTTAGAGATGTTTCTAAAAAAAGAATAGAAGATTTAAATGAAATTTCATTAGTAATTAAATTTATAACTATATTAAAAAAATAATGGCATTATAAAGTTAATCTATAAGATAAATATATATATATCTAAAATGAATCAAAAAAGATTAATGCGTTAATTAAATAAATTCAATTATCAGAATCATTAGGAGGAGTAGCAGGACTAGATTTTTTAGAACCTTCTAATTATCTTTTAGATTTAGTTTTCTATAATATTTCAATTCTATTTATTTCTGTTGTTGGCTATGCCTATTAGTTTATTTAATCTTATTATGCTTATTATAATTATCTCTTCTATAATTTATCATTTATCTTGAATATATTAATTTATTTACATCATCAATAACTACTAAACTTTCTTATAAATATTTTGGTGGAATAAGATTAGGAATAGACATTTCTATTCTCTTTTAATATCTTCTATTTGTAAATTTTTATTATCTTCTAAAAGTTATTTTTGCCTTCATTTTATTTTAAACTATTTCATATCTATTCATAATTTCTGTTTTAAAATCAGCCAAATTAGAAATCTACCCTTACATCCATGGATGCTTTTTAATTTGTTCTAATGAAATTCTCTTTTAAGGATTTTCTTCCAACATTTTTTCAATTAAATCTTTGAATTGATTAGATATGTTATTGTTTAATTCTTAGAAAACTTGCCAAAACTTTTATTTATCCTATTTTAATAAAGAATAATATGGATCAGTATTTTTAGATGTTTTAAATGGAGCAGATCTCATTGCCATACTAAATAGAATTACTCCAGATGCAAATATATCAGCTGATTCAGGGATATAATATTTTTATTTACCAACTTAGAATTATATATATAATTATACTTGCATTTGAAAGTTCTGGTGGATTATACTCTGGAGATCCTAAATATTATTGAACTTCAAATTAAACTTTGGCTCCAGTTTCATCCACTGATTTGGCACTAAATCCAAAATCTGCTAGCTTTAAAATTCCATTAGTAAATAAAATGTTTTCTGATTTTATATCTCTATGAACTATTCCTTTTTCATGTAAATATTCAATGCCTATACTAATTTAAGTTTAATAAAATACCCTTTATCAATTAAGAAAATATTCCCCTTGAAAATTTTTCAGAGAATTAATGAGTTTATTCAAGCAATTCAAATAATTCTCCTTAATCTGCTAATTCCATCACAAAATAAGACACTTAATATAATCTACCATCAACTTTTCTATACATTCCATTGATGCTGCACTATAAATTGAGATCTCAAATACTTAAACAATCTTTATTATATTATTATGTTCGAACTCAGCTTAATGAGATACTTCATTAATAAATTATGATAGTTTATTCTGATTTGTAGTAGGATCTATCTTCATTATTTTTATTGCATACTTTTACTTATCTTAAATGTCGATAGCTAACTTTACTCTATAATAATAAGAATTGTAGAATTACTTTGCATATCTGCCTACACCTATTGTATCAATAATATAGTATTTATCATCTAAAACTGAAGCATAATCATAATAATCACTTTAAATATCTAAAGACATCATTTTTTATAATTAAATATATTTTATTCTGATAATTTAAATAGTTATTTATTTAAATTTCCATTATCAAAACTAAAAATGGAATCCTATAAGAATTCATTTTAGAAACATAATTTTTTAATGAAATTACAAAAATAAATATATGTAAATAACTATACTTAAATTTTTATCATAAATTATCTAAGTTATTTATATATGAACAATGATATTATTAATAAATAATTTAGATATATAATTAATAAATATTGTAACTTTATATATTAAGAAGATAATAAGAGTATTTGTTAATTTTTTCCTTTCTTTACAAGTATTGTATTTTGCTAAGTATTAAGTGATGATTATTATTGTAATTAAAAAAATATACTTAAATTTAAATTTATTATCTCTAAAAATTACTTAATATTTATACTAGTTTATCATTGTCTCATAATAAAGTAGTAATCAATTATAATTTTTCATTTTAATTTCTTGTTCTAATTTTAATTAATCATAATTAAATATCATATAATATTGATATTATTATAATAAATATAAAATAATCATAAATCATCAATTTTAGTAATTGTTAAAGATATATATCAAATATATTAATTTAGATTAGTTGTATTTAAAAATTAGTTAATAATAAATTCAAAATAAAATAATTCCATCTACTGAAGATTTTCTATGGTTTTTGAATAAAGGATTAATTTCTTTTCTATTAAATTTATCTTTAACTCTTTGTTAATTATTCTATGTTGAAGAAAGAATTTCTATTGTATTATTATTAAAGTCTTAAATAGTATATTTCAATTTATCAATTAGAGTAGTTTTAATTTAAAAAATTGATGTTTTTTGCAATTCTGATTTAATATTTTTAATGGAACCAAAATTAGAGATTGAATTATATATGTTAATAGGACTCTAAATAGGGGAATTGTTACTTGAATTGTCTTCATAAGTTTTAATAAAGACATTTGGAATATTAAATTATCTCTTTTAATTTTTTACTCGATCAGTTATTTAAGTAATAAGTCTATCATTTAATTGATGAACATCATTAGAATTGTTTGATAAAGATCTATGTGTATTGGTTTATCTTTGAATCTTAGAATTTATGGGAGATTAATTTTAATTAAGTGGTTAGAGAATATTGATTAAAGATAGAAATCTTGATTACTATTTTGATAGGTATTTTTATTTTGATATTAAGATTAAATTATCAGAATTCTTTGTTTCTTTACTTTAATTTGATAGTAATGATATTTATCCAATAGAAACAATGAACTTTTTAATTTCTAATTCTTTAGTTTATTTATTATCTAATAATTATCTTAGTTAAGTTAGTTTGAGTAGAATTGAATTATCTAAAATATAATTAGAGAGTATTTGAATCAAATAAGAAAAAGCTCCTTTAAGTTCCATTTGAATATAATAAGCAAAATTAATTTAGTATAAAAATGACTTAATTATTAAAGAAGAATATTGAATCACTCTATCCTTAATTTAGTGTTATTGAAATATTAAGATAAAATGTATACAAGAAAACAATTCTTTTAAAAAGAGGCAATAAAATATATGTTTTGAGGTTATTTAATTTAGAAGGAATAAATAAAGAAAAGGTAACCTCAATAATTAAAATATTGAACAAACTTTCTAGAAAGAGTAATCCTCATGTAATTAAATTTTATGAAGCTTCTCATGATATTGACAATACCTATTTAGGGTATGTAATAAAATATATATTAAAGGGTAATTAGTGAATACATAGAATGTTAATATTAATGTCCATTATAAGAGAAAGATATATTAATAATTTTGATTCAAGTATTATAATAAAACCTATATAGTTATGTTCAGCTCTTAGTTTATTTCATCCTAAAAGGCCACATGGTAAAATACTGTTATCAAATTTATTTTGTTTTGAAAAAAATGCTATTTTGGGTGAAATGAATATATTATTTTATTTACATCCAGAAGAGTATTTAGATATATATTTATTGGCCCCAGAATTTGCAAAATCAAAAATATATGATTGTAAATCTGATATTTGGATGCTTGGGTTTTTAATTTATTAGTTTATGTTTAAAGAAGCTCCTTTTAAAGCCAATAATATTAATGTGTTACATAAATAAATTTTAAAAGGATTGAAATTTACATATAATCCTTAATATAGTTTAAATATGAATAATTTATTAAGGATTATGTTATGTTATGATCCTGATTTAAGACCAACAATTGAATCTATTAGATCATTTGCAGAAACAGCTATAATAAGTTAAGAGAAAATAGATATATTTAAATTACTACCAAAGTATAAATTAGAGTAAATTGTGTTACACAAAAAAAGAGAAGAAAGAAAACCATAATAAATTGATAATTAAATTTACTTAAATGAAGATTTGTAAAAATATCCCTCATTTCGACCATCAAAAGTATTAAAAACCTTTAAAAAAATTCTTTCCCCAAGTCCATCTCCTAAACATGTTGTTGTAAATTTTACAGAAAAGAATGAGAGTTCAATTAAAAATCCAATTTAATCACCATAAAATCATTTTTCATATTTAGAATAACTTGATAGTAAAAAAAATTTATCTACTACAGGTAAAAATTCTCATTAATCTTAATAATAAATAAATTAATCATAAGGAATCTCTCATTCATATTAATAAAGTTAATAAAATACTCTTTATTCTGTTTAATTACCAAAAGTATTATAATTTCAATTTAGTAAGATAAAATTTAGACATGAAATGACTCCTAAAAAAGAATTTGATGAATCTAAGTATAATAATATAAATTTAATATTTTAGTTAAGAATAACCAATTGCAAAATATGCTTAATTACCTTAAAAGATTAATCCTATTCCAATTAAGAAATCTCCTCCAAAAATGTTATTTCATTAATATCAAGACTCTGTTCTCAGATCTTTTAGCTAAAGATAATGAATATATATAATGTTATCTACTTTAGAATAATATATAATAAAAAATATTAAAATTTTTAATTTATTATTTTATTATTTTATATGATTAAAATTTAATAAATAAATCTAATATTATACATCATTTTTTACTGAATTTTGTTTATTTTATAGTTGATCCAATTGATTAAGTTTATTTTTATAATAATGGTGATTATTAGGGAGGTTTCTTTTATGTTTACATTAATTATCTAGTAGATTATGGATGCTATTTTGCAAATTATTTAGAAAACTGAACATTTTATTTTTTATTGGTTGCTGATTATGATTATTGTTACATAGCTTAATTTTCACCTTCATCAACCTATTAAAGTTAAGTTTAGATTTTAGGTCTATTTTAATATATATATATAATAATTACTTATTTGTAGTGGTATTTAACGTATTCTCATTAGTAACAAAAGGATGATTTAAGAGTTCAATTGAAGTAATTCTTTTTTTTGGTTCTGGTTCTAAAGCACGATATAAACAATCTAAACAATTTTAAGATAGCTTATTATTATATTCAGGAGGAATGTTTACTCTCCCATCAGAAATTTAAGCGATAATCTCTTTATTAGTATTACCAGTAAATGGTAATGTACCAAATAACATCCCATATAATATTATACCCATAGACCATACATCTACTAAAGGAGAGACTGCTTTATCCATACCTACATGATATAGTAGTATGAACAAATACCTTTAAGTAATTCAGGAGCCATATATCTTAGACTACCTGCATCTGCATTTTCTGGATTGTCATTAGATGCAAAACCAGATATACCAAAATCTATACATTTGACTATGCCAGATTCTTTGCTTGTCAACAATAAGTTTTCTAATTTTAAATCTCTATGTATTATCTTTTTCTGATGACAATATGCAATTGCACTGACTAGTTATTTAAAATAATGTCTAGCTTCATTTTCTTCAAATCTTCCTTTAGTTTATAAATATTAAAGTAATTCACCTCCCTCTAAATATTCCATTATATAAACAGTTTATAAATTCTGTAAAAAGAAGGCATTGTAAATCTTAACAATATTGTCATGTTTTAAAGATTTTAATGCTCTTGCTTCTCTAAATATCATATCAACATCCTCATTTTTAATAAATTTATACTTAAGCATTTGTCATCATTTACTTAACCATTTTAATAGCTACTTTTTCACCTGTTTATTTGTGTCTTCCAAGTACTACTTTTCCAAAACCACCTTCTCCTATATCTTACAATTACTCATATTCTGCTAATTGAAAACTTTCATCAAATTCTTCACCTTTAAATAACTTATTTATTGACTACTACCTTTTGATGCAAATAACACAGTTCCATTTTTTATATAATCTAAATCATCTTCAGTTATTTCTACTCCTTCTTAATTGAATAATCTTAATCTATTAAACTAAGTGTCCCATTTTTATTGTAAAGATTTACGTATTTCACTAAATTTAGTATTATCTCTTATTGTTAAGGTACAACATAAATTAGAATTGCCATTACGATAGATTTTAATCTAGTTTTAATTATTGATTCTACATCTTTATTATTTGTAGTTGGTTAATAATCATCATAAAATTGATCCATATTTATAATTAGATTTTAATTGCATATATATTCAATTAAATTTCATATTTACCACTATTTTCTTTCATTTCAAATTTAAATATCACTACTATACATCTCAATATTATAAATATGTTATTTTATGATATATTAACTAAATATTTTAATAAATCATAAATATGAAAGTGGATTTTTTAACGCGTTTTAAAGGAAGGACTTCTACAATGAATAAACGTGAAGGAGTTACAGGTATCATTTAATCAAATGGTACTCCAATTGAGAAAATGCCTGCATCATATACTTTTAGTTCATACATTTCTAATTAGCATGTCTATAACTATTCAGATATTGAAAAACAATCATAATAATCAAATGATGTTACTCCTACAAGTAAAGATCCATAAATCATTACAAACATTAAAACATTTAACAAAAATAGAAAATTATCACATGCTTCTCCATTAAAACCTGGAACTAATATGTCAAACATGTATAGATCACAATTTGTTCCAGATAAAGAAATGTATTCATTTCCACTCTCCAAAACAGGATCAGTCAACTTAAATGAATATGAATTGATTGCAATACCAAAAAGTGTGTTGTGTATTACTATTTAAAAATATTAGAATTTGGTATTAGAGTAGAACATACAGATGGAGATTAACCAAAATAAACTATCTTGCCAAATATCTCAAGACAATACTATTCTAAATCCTAATCACTTGATTTACAATAAGATAGACCAATGGTCAAATCAGAAATATTGAATTAAGGTTCTTATGCAAAATAAAAAGAAAAAAGAAGTCTTCTAATAGCTGGATTGAATTCAATTAAATGATTACCATTTTTGATACACTGAATTGTTGAAACTTTATTACGTTATTATTTTAAGATGATTATATATTAAATATTTATTTTATCAAATTATGAAAAACATATATCTAACTTATCTTAAATTAAAACAATAAAAATCTCTCATGTTATAAATTATAAATATTTATACACATGCTAAATTATACAAACTTATATGAATAATGTGATAAATAAAACTATAACACAATTTAATGTGAATAAATTTATAGAAAAAGGTAAATAAATTATTGAAATTTTATTAAATATAGATTAGAAATATTAATGTTCATTGTTCATTAGTAATACAATTTTAACTAATTATTTCAAAAGAACAATCAATTTATTTTTTGTTTATTTTGATGATTTTACAAACTACTTATTTATATTACTATAAAAAATTCACTTCTTTATAGATACTTAAAAAATGATATAAAGCTTAATGAACAAAAAAAGAAAGAAAATCAATTATATTACATAGAAGATTTATAATGAATTGTTTTGCTTAAATCAGCATAAATTTAAATTAATAATTTATTTTATTTCTTGTTTCTGATAGTAACTCTTTTTTATCTACCTTCTTTAATCGCCTTTAATTCTTCCTCCTTCTTCTTATATTTACTAAGAACCTTCACTCTTCAGTTTAATTAATAAATCTTATTTTTTATGATGAAATAGAATTTGTCAAATTAATTATGTGAAATGGATTTATACTATAATTTCTTTAAAACTATCATATCTAATTATATCTTCAATTTAATGTTTCAGTATTAATTATTCTTTTAGTTTAAGAACAAAAAGGATTGAAATTAACAATTTAATGTTTTGAATATAAACTTAAAAGTAATTAACTAAGTAATCAGTTATTTTCTTTTACAATTATATTTTAACAAATTAAGACTAATTAATTTGCTTAATACTAATGTAAAATATCAAAATTAATGAGTATGAGCAAGAATTCTTATGATTAACTTAGATGAATAAGATAATGAAATTCTTTAATAAAATAAAAATACTTGAGTTGAAATATATAACTATTAAAATATAATAAATATTTTGATTTAATATCTTTAATGATTACTATTTATTATATATCTAATATATATCAATAATAATAAAAAAGTCAAGAACAGAATATCGTAATTTAATTATAAAACAATTTAATATATGTGTACTATTTTGCGCTTTCATTTAATCACTCAGGCTTATAATTCTTAATCGATTCTTGCTTTTCCATCTTAGGTAAGTTGTAAACTGACAACCAATTTCACTCTCTTTCTTCCTTCAATATCAGCTGTGAATGAATTAATTTTAGTTATAGTTACCAAACCTTTATATATGTTTTAAATTATACCTTATCTCTATAAATTTTCAGCAACTCTAACACTAATCTTAGTAGCTTCACCTAAAGCATGCAATTCAACATTTTGGAATTTCTTCAAAAATATTTTTGAAATGAATATGAATTCTCTTGCATTTTTCTTAGAAGAGATATGCAAATTATTATCTTATGGATCGAGTTTTTATTTTTAACCTCTTTATTGCTATTAGGTGGCGGTGTTCATTTTTATTTAAAAAATAAATATCTAATTTTAATATAAAAGGAATTTATTTCATATTATTTCAATAACTTATAAAATTCATACATATATTCATTTATAAGCCATTCTTTTTTTCTATAAATACATTAATAACAATTCTTTCTCTTGATAACTAACTTTTATTCTTTAATAATGAAATATCAAACTCCATTTTTATTATTATTATTCATTACAAACTGAAAATGCTGTAATTATGATTTAATTAAATAAAAATTAAGACTAAATATAGATAGATTAGAAAAATTATGAGTCATTAGAATTAAACAATCATTCTTAAAAATATTATCAAATATATTACAAAGAAAATAATAAATGTATAATTATTTATTATTTTTGATAACCAAACTTAAAACATCACTTTCCTATAATATTGTTTATGCTATATATTTATATATTATAATTTAACTTATAATTATCATATAAATTAATACAATAAATTATAATTAGAAGAAACACTTTTTTATGAAATCTAATTTATTAAACACTCGTTAATGCCTATTCTAATTTCAGAAATTATAAAGCTTTCTATTTATAAAGTTTCTTTTCTTCAGCAATAAAATTTTTTAGAATTAGATATGATATTCATAATATTTTATACTTTTCATTATGGAGAATATTTAGAATTGATTTTTATTGAGTATGCTTTCTAATTTAATGTTTCCAAAAAATGTTTCATTGATTGAAGATAATCATTATATAGATTTAATAAAAAATTGAGAATGAACTCAAACTTCTTCATTTTTTAATGCATTCATAAAATAATGATATAACAATATTTTTATTTTAATATTTTAAGAGATTTCATGATAATTATATTAAAACTCTTTCATTATTTCTAATAATCAATTTAACAATAAATGTTATTATATAAATAAACGTGTTATTATGAAAGTTAATAAAATATAAATTAAAAAAAATATGGAGCAACCGAGCTTCGATCTCAGCGCCTCATGCATGCTAAGCATACGCTCTACCAAATGAGCTATTACCCCACGTTCGAAATTTATGTTATGCATATCTATTTATTCACCTCTATTGTTATTCTAATTTTATAAAAATAATATAATTAATAAATGAGTAAAAAAACTAATACTTTCTAAATTAATAAGTTCATTTCTAAAATACCAAAATGGATTGAATATTAGTAAATATTTCTGGCTCAATAAATCAATTAAAAATTGTCTAATATAAAGAAGAAAATGAAAAAAGTATTAATTAATATTTATAATTAAATAGAAATTATAATTTTGTATTTGTGCAAAATATGATTATATTTATATTAGTACAATTTTAATAATTATGAGTATGAAATTAAATAAATATAACTCATGTATATATTAGTAAATATAATTTAAAAGTTGATCATACAATATTAAGACAGTCCTAACAATATTTAAATATTTTATATAAAAAGAATGTTTGTTAGAGATAAAAAGAAAAAGATGAGAATATAAATCAAATTCATATTGTTATTCACATTTAAGTTTTAAAGTACAATTAATTTGCTTAGTTTTTTTTAAATATGCATACAGAATAAAAGTTATTTAGAAAGTTATCTATAAGAATGAAATCTAACAATATTATTATTAATAATTATATATTTGATACTCATGATTGTGATAAAATCAATGACACAATTAAACCATACAAAGCCAATGCTTCTGCAAAAATTAGGATTAAAATCAATCCTACAAATAACCTTTCCTATTAAGCATTTCCTCTTACACCAACATCACCAACAATTCCTATAGCAAATCCTGCTGCGATACAACTACATCCACAACATAAACCAGATGCCATATGAGCAAAACCAGATTTATAAGAGTAACCTAAAGGATTTTTAACTATTTTTAATAATCCAATGCATTATTACCTTTCTGTGATAGTAATACAGCCACAATCATACCATAGATACCCAAAATACCTGCCATAACAACAGGAATCAATGATTTCATGATAATTTCTGGTTTCCAAATACCTATAGCTGCAATTCCAGCTCCTGCTTTAAATGTTCCATATCCTGCTCCCAAATCTATGATAAATAATAGAATTAAAGTAAATACTTGCTAACACCAATGCCATTGTAACTCCCATGAAACCAAAGAATGAGGAAGCAGAGATAGGAGTATCATCAGAACTAACCATAGTATCAAGAATAAAAAGCATATTATTTTATTTATTATTTAAATATTTTATCAAGCAATTATTTTATTAAAATTTTATATGAAATATCAATTTCAACAAATTAGAATTATTATTGATAATCAATCATCCTTCTTATCCGAATTCAGCTGTCCAATCTTCATATTTTTTAAGATCCCCTTAAGAAACTGATGGCCTACACTTTGGAAGTACACTTAAGAAATCATCCTAAAAAAATGATGAAAATATATACATATTCTATTTATGGTAAATAAAGTTATCCTCCTTTGATATCATACATTCTCATTTATTAACCTTAAGGATCAGAAGGAGAACATGCCATATATTTCATTCCTTCTGGAGTTTATGTGTATTTAAAATGAGTAGCCCTTTCAGTTTTTCTTAAAGGTTCAAAAGAAGCATCTCTTATTAATGTATTCATATCTGACCCTGAATATCCATCAAGCATTTTAGCAATATCTTCAAATTCTGCTGGAGATAAATTATTAGGGGTATTTTTCATTTTATTTTTCAATAATGATAATCTCCCTTGAATATCAGGCAGGGGAATATAGATTCTCTTTTCAAATCTATAAAAATAATTGTTAATCATTTTACCTTCTTCTAATGGCTGGATCTAAGGCCCATGGTAAATTTGTTGCACCCAAAACTAGAACAGAATCATTATTATTTCCAACTCCTTACATTTCTACTAAAAATTGAGTCTTGACTCTAGATGATGCTTCATTTCCACCTCCACTTTCTCTATTACTAGTCATGGAATCAACTTCATCAATAAATATAATTGTAGGTTTTGATTCTCTAGCCATATTAAATAACTCTTTAATTAATCTCTCTGATTCTCCTACAAATTTTGATATTAAATCTGCTGAAGATACAGAAAAGAATGTTCCTTCACATTCAGTTGCACATGCTTTTGCTAAAAATGTTTTACCTGTTCCAGGAGGCTAAAACATTTAATTAATATTATACTCCATATAATAGTATACCCATCCATGGTTTACGTGCTCCTTAAAAGAGTTCAGGGAATCTTATTGGCATAATTATAGCTTCTTTTAATGAATTTTTTGCATTCTCTAAACCAGCAACATCATCCCAACTAACATTTGGTTTCTCTGTGACTATAGCTGTTGATAGATTATTCCTCAATGCTTATTATCCTTCTACAAGTCTAATATAATTAATAAATAATAATAAAATTTACTTTTATTTTCCTTAATCTTATTCATCTTTAGGGTTTGTACTTTTTTTTAATTCATTGTTACCATTTGAGTTTTTTAATTATTATTACGGTTGTGAATTTTATGGGAACTATTATTATTATTGTTATTAAGGCTGGAGTTAAACTTACCCTGACAAATTTGCTTTGTAATTGTCTAGATAAGCTTTCATATTTTGCATTTCTGCAGTAAATTCATTTAATTTTTAACTGGCGATTTGACACAATTATTAATTTGTCTCTTGTCTGGCATATTTTACTAATTCTTAGCATCCCAATTTCATTTTATCATATCCTCCTTATTTTGCTTCTAGTGTAGCTCCTCCCAAGTATTCAGATTTTCCTACATTCAATATTCCCATTACCTTGTGCTATCAACTGGATTGCTTAATCTCTTATTTTGTTTAAAAAACCTTCTGACATAAAAAATAATAACAAAATATTCAATAAAAAGTGCTCTTGAAAATATTTTTGAAATCACAAATCTCACATTAATCTCTATATGGAATCATTTTGTCATAAATCAAAATTAATATTCATATAAAAAAATTCAAATGGTTGTTATTCCATTCATTTCAAAACAAAAATTTTATCTATATATATTATACATTCTATATATTATTAATTCTATTTTTTAATTAATTAATTTTTATTAATTGATTATTATTATCATTATATTAAAGTCTTTCTTTCTGATCTTCAAATATTTTTTAGATATTATTAATCTTTATTAGATTAAATTATATATTATTTAATTGTGATACATCATTTATGGATATTTTAATATACATATAAATAATAATAAACAATTTTGTATTAAAATACTTATTAGATTGAAATCAAATTTTGAATCATACTAATTTATTCTAGCATGAAATTCAATTAATATTATTTTTAATTAAATGCCATAAATATATGATTGTAGATCAAGCATTCTTAAAATTGTACATAAAGCAGGTTTGCTTTCAACAGTCTTTTAATGGAAAGGAAATCATCCGATTATTAATGAATAAGAAATCCAAAAATCCTAATTAATTTTAAATGAATTGAAATCAATAATCCTAGAATTAGAATTATAATTAAAAGAAGAAACTTAAAATTCAATAGTTGAGTTTGTATTACCTGATATAAATACTAAATTCAATTAACTTGAATTTGAAGATTTAAGAAAATTAATAAATGATTGGTGTCATCAAAGAGATTGGGAATAATACCATACTCCTAAAAATATAGTTATGGCATTAATAGGTGAAGTTGGAGAATTAAGTGAAATATTTATTGATGGAGAATTTTAACCTGGATTACCAGAATTTAACAACATCTAAAATTAATATATAAATATTAAATTAATAAATTTAGTGTAACATTAAAAACATCACACTGGAGAAGAAATAGCAGATATTTTACACAATTTAATACGTTTATGTGATAGATGCAATATTGATATTGTAACAGCTATACAAATGAAAATTCAGAAAAATTCAATTAAATATCCTATTAATAAAGTAAAGGGTTCATCCTTAAAATATGATGAATATTAAAAATGAATGATAATCATTTTATTATAGTATTTGTTAATAAAATTTTATTGATATAATTAACAACTTCAAATGTTTTATTCTTAACATCCATATGATTAACCAATAAAGTAATTACTATTATTTATAATCCAGCTACATTCCATAAGCATATCCCATGTATTATGAGCATTATTAGCCATACCAATAACATTTTGAACCATATTAAGTTTTATCAAATGTTATACCTATCACAGAACCCATACAATCAACTATAATCTATCCAAAAGAAACAGTAATTGAAAGATATCCTCCTCTATAAATGCCAAAATAAGTCTAAATTGAAAATCCTTAAAAAGAAAAAAAGAAGAATTTTTTTAATTTGGATAACAATCCTTATTTGTTTTCCTCTGTTACAATGAGAAATTATTAGTAATAATTACCACCTTAAGGATATCAATAATAATCTAATGATACAAATTAAATATTATTGTAAACAAATAGATTGGAAAGCACTTAACGATATTAAGAAACTTAAAATTAATCAATTTAACAGAAAAATCTAAGTACATCAGAATCAGCAAGAATATTTTATCCACCTTAACCTATCTAATAATAATCAATTAATAATAATTTTGATTAGAATCTATAAACTACTTAAAATTATCCTATATAAAATGTTTAATAGTCTAAAATATTAGAATAGAAAGATTATATTGTTTAATAATAGAATCTTCCAATTAATTAATAAATACCTCCTCCTATTTAAACTTAGAGTTTGCACCCTTAATATAAAACTACAGCTCAATTTTAACCATAATTATCCAAAACTTTAAATGATTAACCTCCAAGATAAATGAATGAATCAAGATCTTCTATTATTCAATCAACTATTGTAATTTATAATATAAATTTATAGTAATACAATGCCCCAAAATAAAGACCAGGACTCAATTTAGACTTGAATTTATATAAATCATCAAGTTAAAGCCTTTCACAATCTAAATTAAGAAGATCTAAAATTTTTGATTGACTATAATTAATGATTAATAAATAATTTTTATCATTTTTCTTTGTAATTTTTCAAGAATTTATAGATGAATTAATTCAAAATTAAGTTTATTAGCAATAATTTTATAATGTTATTTTCTAAGAGCAAGTTCTATCTTTTTAATATAAAAATTTTGAAAAACCTTTATTTTATAAGTGGTTTATCTAAGAAATTCTTATTATAAATTAAATTCAAATGTTGTATTATTTTAAGTTTTTTTTAATTTTTTTATTGATAAGCTAACTTAATCAAACTTATAATTAATACTATATTGTTGAAAAGTGATAAAGAAAACTAAATTTCATTTCCAGGGATAATTATTATTCATTAAGAAATTTAATGAATTAAACTATTTCTCAATCCATTTATATTAATTAATTTTTTTATTCTTAGTTCTAATATGTAATTCATTTAGTATATGAAAATATTTTTAATTTAAAGTAACATATCCTAATATAATCTTTATGCTAGAATGATGTTTAAATATACTTTTAATCATTTTATATGATATAAAATTTATATAGTCAAAATTGTCACTCTTCATCAGTCGTTTCTCTATTTGAGGCAAAATACTTCCTCATAATTTATTTACTTCTTAAAATTGGCTAGTTTTAGACTTTTAATCTATTCTTTAAGTATTTCCTTTTGCTTTTCTGAATTAATTAGCTATAAGGATTGAACTTTTAATGATGTGATCTAAATTCTTTAAAATTAATACCTGCATTAGCTTGGTGATCTAGTTCCAATAAACTCACTCATCTGTTTAAATAATGGATATCCTTTCTTGTAAGAATTATTAGGACCTCTAGAATTTTATAAAAATTCTAAATATATAGAATGTTCATTATCATCCCAATGACCAGTTCGTTACTTGAAGCAAATATTTCCTTCTTATTATTTTGTGGTAATTACAGTAGGATCAAGATAATCCTCGCCTTGTTAATCAGAGCCATCGAATTTCATTTCTAATTAAATTTTTTAATTATATTATGTAAGTCTTATAATTAATACTTAATTTATATATCTCATACTGATTATATAATACAAAAATTATAAAATTTTTCTTATTTGTTACTGGACTTAATTAATTATTAGTTAAAGCACAATGTGTTTTTGCTATTCTATTGTTTCAATTTAATTTGAATTAATTATTCAAAAATTATTTGCATTTGATAATGAGAAATCTTAAAAATATAAAAACATGATTGTATTTTTTATACTCATTTGAAATGTACTGATTAATTTGTATTCACATAATCTAAATATCTAGTATTAAAGAATTGCTTATTTGAAATTGATGGAACATTTATTCTGATCATTAAATTAAGGTATAACAAAATCAATTTTAATCCACCTTTCAAATAATAAGTATTGACCATAATAATAATTCATATAATTACCATAAACTAAAAAACATAAGGTATTTCTTCAAAACCTATGTTCTTATGATTTAATAGATAGAATCATAAAAAAATAAAAATCATGATAATATAATCAAAAATTTAATAACTTGATATAAACTCTGCTGATCAAGATAAAAAAAATCTATAAATATATGAAATTATAAAAAACTGCGATTGCCCAGTTTCGAACTGGGGACCTTCAGTGTGTGAGACTGACGTGATAACCACTACACCACAACCGCGTTCTAAATTATATATCAAAGTTTCTCTTAATTTATGCAATCAAATTTAAATAATATTATCTTAAATCTTCAAATCAATATTAAAAATATCATAACAACAAACATTTAATTTAAAGACAAAAATTTCTTTTTAAAATTTAGAATAGATCATATAATAATTATAAGATTTAAAGAAAATCTTTTTTTATGAAGAAGAATAATTTTAATAATTAAAAATCATAGAAATTTATTTTAATTCTTATGTTTTTATATAACATTTATTTATGTATTAATCTTTAAATTTTCTCTTGGAATTCTTCTTATTATTACCTAAAATTATAATTTAAATATAAGAGATTATAAATTATATGTGTATATATATATATATAATAATATATTTCAATAAAGCTGTTATTACTATTAAGATTAAATCTCTTTCAATTTTTAATCATAATGCCTTTAAGCATTATTATAGATTTATTAATATTATTATTTCTCCTCCTTTGATCTTTCTTAATCATGTATAATTTATTTAATGATATCACTTGCCCCCTAAGTATCTCCTTACTTTGCTTTGTCTTATCCTTATTTTAAGAGATACAGAATTTGCTTAAAATAATATAAGTAAAAAGTACTTGCTATCCAGGAAAGATATGTTCCATATTAGTTAATATCATTATAAGTATCTATTAGGTAAGATCTGCCTATTATTATTGTTAATTCATTTATTTCATTTATTATTACATCTATCTAATGGATAGTCATATAGAAGCTTTACTAGTATTAACTTTATAAATATGGCATTGTGTTTAATTCACTTTCCCCATGTGCAAAAGTACAAGTGGGTCCATTTTTACATTGGCCAGTTTATGGATTGAAATGCTTACATAATTATGCTAAATTCATGATTTTGATCATTTACTTTTGTAATTAACAATCATAGGGTTGATCCCTTAAACCTTATTGTAATTATTGGCAGGAATAACTTATTCAACATATCCTGGTTATATACTATTGGCTCTAAGTTCCTATGGTCCATGAGCAAACTAACATCTTAGCCCTAGAGCGCAAACTCCATTTGATGCTATATTTTGATTCAAACACTTACTAAAATGTCTACAGAGTTGTGTTTTGTACTTTGAATTCGGATACTAAGTTGGTTATTGGTACATTATTTTAAATAATATCTCAATTAAAAGAAATTAATTTGTTCATTTTTATAAAAATATGATTATTAAATAATGCTTTTCTATTTTGAGTTATCCTTCTATTATTGTTAATAATTAAATATTGAACAATCTATTTGGATTTGAAATACTAAAATATCATTGTAAATGTAAATTCATTTTTATAATTATATATGATATTTTTATTTTCAGCTGGATTTCACTTTTGATCCTCCTCTGCAACTTGGAGTAGGGTTAACTTCTGTAGATTTCTACCATTCATTAGATGTTTTAGCTGTTATTTAGATGGCATGAATTTTATAATCATTTTTTAGCTATCATAAATATATAGTATCAAACATTATCAATAGATTAATAAATAGATCTATGTCTTAGTATATGACTTTTATTTTCGAATTCATTGCTAACAATTGTAATTTTAAAATGAGTTTCTGAACCCTTTGGAACAGAATGTAAATTACTCTCATTTATAATACTTAAATGTTCAGGAGTAAAATCTTAAGTGAGCTTTTATAAAAGAAGATTTCTGACTTTGCAAAAACTATATTTAATTTAATTCATAAATAAATAAATAGATTTTCTTGCATAATTAATTATTTTAATATTGGTAATTCTTATATAAGAATATGTCTTATAGTTTTAAATAGGTTTACTTCTAGTCTTAAACAATAAAAATGAAGTTAAATTATTTCTTTATTTTATTATACTTTTGTAATATATATCAGAATCTCAATTTTGAGAACAGGAATCTTGATTAAGCCTTCTTATCAGCCAAACTTCCTGCTGGCAATGTTCTATATTTTTCAGCTAAATATTTTCTTAAATTCTTTCTTAAGTCCTTTCTTTTTTCAACATTCTTTAATTCAGACTCTTTAACTCTCTCAATTCTATCTCTGACTTCTTTCAATGTTGATTCTTCTAATCTATATCTAAAAAATAATCAATTTTTTATTACCTTGTTGGCATAATGTGATTAAGATTTAATTATTTAATGAATACTTTCAATGTAGTTCGCTTTCTGATTTATTTTTAACCCATTCTCTTGGTAACTTTTCTTGGATATCTTTAGATACCAACAACTAAACCATTAGGGAATTTTGCATCCTAAAATAAATCAATATTTGATTTACTTTAGTTGATTCTTCATTTGCTTTAATCAAAATAGCCTTCTTTCCTGCATATCTGCCAGCAAGCATAACTACTAGACGACCTGGTTTCAAGCTAGCTATATTACTATTGCTTACAATTTTCCCATTTAAAAATACTAAATAAATCTTTTAATAATTTATTCCAAATTTTTTGCTACAAATAATCTAACTGATTGATTCACTATACATAAAATTATCAGAATCAAAATATCAAAGAAAATATGTACTAATTAATAAATGTATAGATGAAGTTTATTCAATTATAATAACTAGATAATTATATTCTATAATTCATAAGAATGCAGAATCCTATGATTAAACACTTTTTACAAATTTTTATAGTCCTTTTTTTAAAAAGCATGTTAAATAAAGTTAATGTTATTTATAATATTTTATATTGTACGATAATATCTTGGAATAATCAAAATACTAGCTCGTGTGGTCTTGTTGTTTTACCAATGCTGAAACGTGCACCAAGATATTGTTTCAAGAGTGCTGTTTTCTTAACAGCTGCAATCAATGCATCATCAATTGATTTTTATGTCTTTCTTTTACCTTCCAATCTTGTTTTTTCTGCAGTTTATTATTCAGGTGTGAGCTAAACATTATAAATTAACTTTACTTCTCCTCTCTTGGCCCAAAATCCTTATTCATTTTTACGTCTCTAAGCTTATGTTCTCTTGAAATAATCATCATCCACTTAACCAGCATTCACTCCATTGACATCTACTTTTGTGGATGTTGGTATGACATATGCTGAGTTGACTCTCTTAAGTGGGACACCATTAATTTTGAATGGACCTGTTACAAGCAACAATCCTGATTTAAGCTGCTTTAAGAATACTACTCTCTTTCCTTAGAATCTTCCAGCCAACAAGATCAATACTTGTCCTGGTACAATTTTTCTTAACTTAGCTGGTCTTGGAGCCTTTTTTTGATTTTATTTCAAAATACTTTTCTCTTTCTAACGAAATGGACTTTTTCATCATCACTCTTGTACCAATTACCAATTCTCACAGTTCTCTTTTTAGCAGGCATTGATTATATTTTAATTAATTTTAAATCTAATTTTAAAATTTAATTATCCTTAATCACTCATCTCTTATACTTATCTAATATTCATCAATTATTCTTATTATCTAAAGAGGAAATCATAATAATAATAGAATTCAATTCTTTGATTATATTATGTGATTATATAAAATAAAAAATTAAATATGTAACATGTAAAAACTAAATTATTCATTATATAAAGCATAAGGAAGAATGATTTAGAAATAAAAAGAAATCATATAGTTTTTCAATTAAATTAGAAAATGACTGTGGATAAATTATTGCAATTAGGAATATAATATTATAAGTTTTGCTTTCATTGTAATTCTATTATTAATTGTTAGTTTGAAAAATAATATTCTAATATTAAAAATTATTTCTTTTCCTTCATAGAATACGAAGAAGAGATGTTCATAACTTATCATGATATACGAATATGTTAATAGGTTTTCTCCAATATTTTATTCTGATAATATATTAATTTAATAAAAATAAATGAAAGGGTGGTAGAATTAGTATGAGATAACATAAAAAGTAAATAGGAATGATGATGATTTTCTTCAAAAAATAATGTACTTTGAAAATAATGATTATCAAAACACTTAATAAATAATAGATCAAATAGATTATAAATTTCATTAGTCTTAATGTTTTAGCTTACATTAATTAATAGAATCAATGGTAAATTGATTATAATTGTTAGAATTACAATTTCACAAAGATCTATAAAGGATAGCTTATAATTATTATATTAGAAGTCTTAAAACATCTTTAATAATTACATAAATAGAAAATGTCACATGGAAAATTAATACCTTAAAACATTATTATCTAATTAAAAAATGATAATAAATTAACAATCATATAATCTAAATTTACAATACAAAAAGTATATTTTATAAATTATAGTATTATTGATCATTCTAATTATCAATTTAATTATATAGAAGATATTAATTAAATAATTGATTGTTGTATTTAATTTATTTAAGCATTTTCAAATTAATAGTGTTAATTATTCAAGACCATTTGTAATATATTGAATGATTATAAAAATAATATAAAGGAGGATGATTTAAATAAATTAATAGACTTTTTTAATCTTCTAATTTAAGAGTATTTAATAATATTATTTTATTTTAGTTGTGTTGATTAATAATAGTAAAAGCTTAAAAAAGGTTAAATTTATTTAAATGAATCAAACATTTAAGAAATTAAGTATTAGGAAGGAGAAGAATATGGGATTTTATCAAAAAGATAAAGAAATATAACTGCTATCTTAAAATTTATTGATTATTTAAATGAATAAGGCATTATTTATGAATTAAAATATCTTAATAATAATAATAATGAGAACAATTATGTAGATTAAATTTAATTATTTGACACTTCAAAATTAAGTTAAGATGAATTAAAGATATTTAATGTTTTTGAATCAATTATAAAATAATAAATGATGAAGATAATTTGGAATCACACAGGAGTCTACTTAGAATCTTGGGAATCAAATTTTGATTTAATAATTTAGGCTATACTTAAAGAAATTAATTAAACAAATAAACATATCTTGAATACTTAATTAATTACAATTCTTAAAGAATTCAATAATATTAACTAATTGAATAAATAAATATAAGATGAGATTGAAAAATATTATAGATTCTAAATTAATTATGATGAATAGAAAGCAAAAGATTAATTCATTTTAGAATTAAAAATTTAATCATAAAATTACTCTAAATAGAATTTTCAAAGCTTTATTCATTAAATCAAATCTAATGTAAAAAATGAATTAGAAAATCATTACAATTAACTTGTAACGATCGAGATTTTATAATTAATCAATGATTTAATTTGATTTTTTAAAATTAAAATATTATTATGTAATATTATCATAATGGAGACTTTCATATGTCACCTTTAACTTATAACTTTTAATCACTTTTAACATCTTAAAAATTTGCAGATTCTCCATGTGATCCTACAGCTAGTTCTTAATGTTCACCCTTCTCATGATGCATTTTTGCACCATGATGTTGACCCTTATTTAAGGAATGTTTTATTATAATTAAATCTAATATTATGGTTACTGAAAAGATAACTAAATTTGCTAGGTTATATGACCAAGCAAATTTAGTTAAATCATTTTCTAGATTTGTAAAAAAGTAATCACTAACAGGATCTGAAACACAATTATTATCATTAATATCTTTAATTACTAGTCTTTTTCCATCTATAATTGCAAATGAAACACAAATAACAATAATTTCAGCTATTTATAATGCTATTTTAAAGCCTATTTCTATAAAAAATATATAATTATATTAAGATTCCGGACGAGCTAAATTATATTTGATTATTAATACTTGTCATACAAGACCAAGCAAAATTACAAGCAGTCATAGTTCCTACAATATTGAATATTAGACCAATAACAATAAAATATGTTATTGTAACTCCCAATTAAACTCTTAAAGATATATATACAAAAAATAATGTTCCTCCCTCATGAATTACATCATCGAATAATTATCCTCTACAATTTGAAGCCCAAGGAATATAAGTTTTAGAATGAATTGTCCAATTATATTTTGTATCAATGTTAAAATAAGGTAATTTTTCTTATAAATAAATGACATTATTGGATAAATAAAATTATTCTTCATCTATAGAATGAATTAATTTAAATAATGGATCTGTATTTTCACATTATTATCTTCTATCAATCATAAGTGGATAATCAATTCTATTAGGAGAAATATTCTAATTTAAATTCCTCCTACAAACTTTATCACCTTCAGTAACTCTAAATTCAATAAGAGGTAAATTTGATGTATTTTTTAAATAATAAAAATAGAATCCTTTTCCTAAATCATAGATATATCCAATATTAGTATCATTTAATTTTTACAAGTTTTTGAAATTAGAATTAGTAGTAAATCCAAGATCTGAGATAGGACAACTCATATCAGATGATACACAAAATATATTATCTCCAGTGCCACATACAGTTTTGTTTTCTGATTCACAATAACTCTAATTTGTTTGTAAACTTATACCAGTCTTTCTTCTAGCACATAAAACAAAGGCTAAAATATATATATAGATAAATTACGTCTTCCATATGAACCATCATTCCAAGAGTTAAAAGCTTTAGGTTATTATTCATTCACATTATGACATCCTCTTGCCAACATTTCTTAACTGCAAACTCTACCCAACATAAAAGACTGTTTAAAGAATTCTTCTATATTAACAATATTTTAATCTTATAATAAAGAGAAATTAAATCCTTTACTACAATCACATCCAATCATTGTTCCTGGCCAGTAATATTCATATAAAGAAGAATACTAAAATTTTTGAAATTATTATTTACTTCTTCTCCAAATTAACTCTTACAGTTTTTATTTGTATAAGTAAATTAAATATCATCTATTACATATGAACCCATATTATCTAAAAATTATTTATAATCTCCTTCATACACAGTTTAATCTCTGTAAGATAAAATACTTAATGCCAATACAGCTATACTAACAATGAAAAAATAAGCTTAATATGCCAATCTCACTTTATCAATAGGTTTTTTGCGTAATAATCTCTTTAGTCTTTTTGCTGAAATCAATCGTTCCTATTTTGCTTATTACTTTCTCTTTTTCACAATATCCCTTTTCATCAACTTAGGATCTTCTTCATGATAAACTTGATTTAACACACCACTCATTGGATTAGTTTCAGTATATTTTAATGTTTACTACTATCCATCTTAATCAAATATTTGATCATCTGGTTTTAATTGTTATTGTTCTTAATCTGGAAGATATTTTTGATGATCTGAATTCATTTCTTGAGCAGACATTTAATTAATTAAATAATTTCAGAAATATGAAAGGCATAGATAAGTATTGGTAAAATTATTACTGAAATCTTATTATTACTTCTACATTGTTTATTTCTACATAGATTTTATTTATAAAAGAGTGAAAGTATATTATAATAAAAATAGATATGATAAAATAAGAGATGTATCAAGTATAAAATCCATTTTTTTCAGAATTATAATTAGAAATAAAATATATTCAAACAATTTAATTTTTATTTTCTTTTTTAACATTCTTATAATCAGTTAAATTACTTCTAAATTACCTTATTCATCATAATCTTTTAGTTAATTTAAAAGATAATCTTAGGTATATGATTGTTCTTTTAACTATATTAATATTTTACAATAATATCATACAGTTTTAATATGTTTTTTTAAATTTATTGATAAATACATATTTAATTATATTTGAATATAATTAAAACTGAAATAAATTAATCATAAATTTTTATAATTAAAAATATTAGATAATTTATTCATAAATAAATATGATTAGAATTATTATCATTATAGGATAAAAGCTTATAATTTAATGATTTTAAAGAAATATTGATTTAAAATAAATATTTACATAAATTAAGATTACATATGTTAAATTTAAGTGAATCAACATACACTAAACATTAATTATCATATAATTAGTATTAAAATAAATATAAATCATTTTTACCCCTACCACCATGATGGCATCAAATGTTTTAATGGTTGTCTTCCAAAAATATTCTCTTCCTCTGGTGTAAATTACCAAAATATATCTGGTATTTCCTCATTTTTTATTTCCCTCAAATCATTAAAGAATGGATGCATTAAAGCTATAAATGGTTTTATCCTTTATTATGGTTAATAACTATTTTAATATTATTACATAATTACGTAAGCATCTTTTTAATCAAATCAACAAATTATGGATCCGGTTTATATTTAAGGAAAACTTTTGACCAAGGATGTCCTTTAACTTAAGGAAATTTAAATTCAGTATTAGAAACATTAAATTCAGCAATATCAGCTGCTGTAGGTGTTCCCAAAACCTTCATTATTTCAACTAATTAATCCACTGAACTTTCGCCTGGAAATAGAGGTTCCAATAAAACCAACTCAGCAAAAACACAACCCAATGACCATATATCAATACTAGTAGAATAATCAGTGGCTCCAAAGATAAGTTCAGGAGCTCGATAATTTCTGGAACATAAATAGGAAGTATTGATTTATCCTCCTGAAATAATCTTTGATGAACCAAAATCACAATATTTAACAATCATTTTATCTATAAGAATATTCTATGGTTTAATATCACGATGAGCCATTCCTTTTCCATGAATAAAAGCCAATCCTCTAAGTAATTAATAAGTTATGCATTATAATTGAATTTATGTAAATTGCTTCTTTTATTTCTTCAAATTCTTTATGTAATCTGATAAATTCTCAGGAATGTACTCCATAACATAATTTATATAAACTTCTTCACTTAATTCATAATAAATACGTTATACTTTTAACCAACTACATAAAAGGCATCCCTGAGGGATATAATATTTGGATGATCTCCAAGTAACTTCAGGTTGGCAAGCTCTCTATTTTTATATTTCTTGTCAAGAGGTGCCTTTTTAATTGCAACTCTTTCCCCTGACTCCTAAACCGTTGCTAAAAAACTAATTTTAATATAAAGATTCTATACACAACAGCAAAGGCTCCTTCTCCAATCCTTTTTTCTACAGCATAACTTGAAAGATTCTCGTTATTTTTCATTTTATTTATATAAAAGGAAAAAGAGAATTTAATAAATAATAAATAGCTATTATTATGTGATATTATCATTTTTTAACAATATAATTACGCACTATTGGATAATGAGCTTAAAATTAGAAAAAATCAAGAATTTGAAAATTAATGAATATTTATTTGGTTATGTGAGAGAATAAATAAATTGCAATTTTAATATTAGATTTTTGATTTTATTTTATTTAAAATATACGAAAACAAATTTAAGAGCTTAAGTTTCAAACTTAATAATTATATTAATAGAGCTACTAAACATTTGTAATTATTATTTTGATTAGAACTTTATAAAAATTATTACTATTTTATATATTTTTAATATTATA
>CAJJDM010000012.1:543161-609236 GCA_905182975.1 Paramecium primaurelia
TTCCTTTTCCATGAATAAAAGCCAATCCTCTAAGTAATTAATAAGTTATGCATTATAATTGAATTTATGTAAATTGCTTCTTTTATTTCTTCAAATTCTTTATGTAATCTGATAAATTCTCAGGAATGTACTCCATAACATAATTTATATAAACTTCTTCACTTAATTCATAATAAATACGTTATACTTTTAACCAACTACATAAAAGGCATCCCTGAGGGATATAATATTTGGATGATCTCCAAGTAACTTCAGGTTGGCAAGCTCTCTATTTTTATATTTCTTGTCAAGAGGTGCCTTTTTAATTGCAACTCTTTCCCCTGACTCCTAAACCGTTGCTAAAAAACTAATTTTAATATAAAGATTCTATACACAACAGCAAAGGCTCCTTCTCCAATCCTTTTTTCTACAGCATAACTTGAAAGATTCTCGTTATTTTTCATTTTATTTATATAAAAGGAAAAAGAGAATTTAATAAATAATAAATAGCTATTATTATGTGATATTATCATTTTTTAACAATATAATTACGCACTATTGGATAATGAGCTTAAAATTAGAAAAAATCAAGAATTTGAAAATTAATGAATATTTATTTGGTTATGTGAGAGAATAAATAAATTGCAATTTTAATATTAGATTTTTGATTTTATTTTATTTAAAATATACGAAAACAAATTTAAGAGCTTAAGTTTCAAACTTAATAATTATATTAATAGAGCTACTAAACATTTGTAATTATTATTTTGATTAGAACTTTATAAAAATTATTACTATTTTATATATTTTTAATATTATATATTGAATAAATTAAAGTATCAATATTTATTATAAGTCATATAGATAACTAAAAAAATTTTATATCATTTTAAATAAATATAATAATTTATATCTTTATTCCATTCCAGATCCTAATTTGGGTTTATACTCAGGAGGGGATAAACTAAAATTTAATAATTATTGATCTCTAATCATATTAAAGATTAAAGTTTAAAGCTCATAAATAAAATAATTAATAGAATCTTTTATTAATAGAAATCCTTTTGATGAAACAATTATTATTATAATGGATTTGAATGAGGTTTATTCAAAAAAATTAGAAAAATAATTGAGTAAGTTATAAAAATAAATTAATAAGCAGGGTTTATTAATTTAATATATTTATATAAGTTATAAAGATATTTTTTCTAATGAATCATCATTACTTAGAAAACTCAGTTTTGAATTTGATTTTTTTTAAGGGAAATTAAAAAAAAATACATTAACTATGTTATATATGAATGTGTTTAAAAATTATAATTCTTCTTTAAAAAAATAAATGAATGACTTGCAAAATTTAATATCTTATAATTTTTAATGGTAATAATGAAAAACAATCAATTATATTTAATTGAAAATTATATTATTAACCAAAATTGATATATCAATAGCATAAATAATAATAATACTAACCAAATTTACAATAAATAAAGAAATTAATTAATTTACTAAATATCAGATCTTTTTAATTTAAATGATTGTTTATTGAACAACCAAATATATTGAAGAATTAACTAAATATCCAAGACATTTGATATACATTAATAAATCAATAAAATATTAAAATTAATGTATATGACAAATATGTAGTATTTATATTTAATGTATATATTAAATTTAATTAATAAAACGTGTTAAATAATTAAATTAAAAGATGAGTTAAGTATCGTAAAGATAAAGAAGTCCTTCTCCTTAATCTCCAGAAAAGGTTGCATAAAGAGAAAAGGCAGCTTAAGCAATGAAAAGAAGAAATCAAACATAACCAAGCTTTTTTGAAAAATATGCTTACCATTTGGTAATTGGTGCATTTGGATTTGTGTGTGTTTATGCATTAATATCTATATTAACACGCTCAAGTAAAAAGCTCAATACTGCCCCAGTAATTGATGAAGAAGAAATTGCTGGACATAATTCTTTAGGATCTTATTTACAAGGATCGAATGATTTCTTTAAAGATTGGAAATTTAGTGATGCTAAATTCATTTTTAATAATCATTTAACATTCAAAGGAAAAATTCCATAATGTCCAGAGAGTGGAGTCATAATCCCAGAGAGCTACAATTTTAGAGAAGTTTAACCAGAATGTGCTTAACCAATCTACAATCAAGGTAATATATTGATTAATCAATAGGAAACTGTTCATCCAGTTATTCTATTGCTGCTGTTTCAGCTACAAGTGATAGATTATGTAAAGTGAGAAATGGTGAATTTTAAGATTAATTATCACCATAATCACCAATCTCTTGTGATAATAAAAATTATAGATGTGGAGGAGGAAGTGTTACTAGAGTATTGGAAGTTGGTAAAAAGTAAGGATTTGTTACAACCTCTTGTTTACCATACACTGGAACTGAAGATGCAAAAGATAATTGTGATGCTCTCTTTACTAATTGTGAAAAATATAAGATATAAGATTATTGCATTGTCTCAAGTGAAGAAAACATTAAAAGAGAAATTTTAAATAATGGACCTGTTGTTGCAGTTATCCAAGTATTTAAAGACTTTCTTGTATATAAAGGAGGAATCTATGAAATTGTTGAAGGAAGTTCAAAGTAATTATATATCTTATTATTTTAGGTTCCAATATGGACATGCAGTCAAAGTTATTGGTTGGGGCAAACAAGATGGAGTTAATTATTGGATTATTGAAAATTCATGGGGAGATTCTTGGGGTCTTAAAGGTTTAGCCTATGTTGCTGTTGGTATTTTAATCTTATTTAAGTCAAGGCTAAAACTAATTACAATTGGAAGCATATTCTGTAGCACCTATAGTAGCAGTACCATCAGAAAAGGTCGAATGATTTTATAGTATTATTTCAGTTTACCTTTAAATTCTAGCATTCATTTTTTTATCTCTCTCAATTNAAATATGTAGTATTTATATTTAATGTATATATTAAATTTAATTAATAAAACGTGTTAAATAATTAAATTAAAAGATGAGTTAAGTATCGTAAAGATAAAGAAGTCCTTCTCCTTAATCTCCAGAAAAGGTTGCATAAAGAGAAAAGGCAGCTTAAGCAATGAAAAGAAGAAATCAAACATAACCAAGCTTTTTTGAAAAATATGCTTACCATTTGGTAATTGGTGCATTTGGATTTGTGTGTGTTTATGCATTAATATCTATATTAACACGCTCAAGTAAAAAGCTCAATACTGCCCCAGTAATTGATGAAGAAGAAATTGCTGGACATAATTCTTTAGGATCTTATTTACAAGGATCGAATGATTTCTTTAAAGATTGGAAATTTAGTGATGCTAAATTCATTTTTAATAATCATTTAACATTCAAAGGAAAAATTCCATAATGTCCAGAGAGTGGAGTCATAATCCCAGAGAGCTACAATTTTAGAGAAGTTTAACCAGAATGTGCTTAACCAATCTACAATCAAGGTAATATATTGATTAATCAATAGGAAACTGTTCATCCAGTTATTCTATTGCTGCTGTTTCAGCTACAAGTGATAGATTATGTAAAGTGAGAAATGGTGAATTTTAAGATTAATTATCACCATAATCACCAATCTCTTGTGATAATAAAAATTATAGATGTGGAGGAGGAAGTGTTACTAGAGTATTGGAAGTTGGTAAAAAGTAAGGATTTGTTACAACCTCTTGTTTACCATACACTGGAACTGAAGATGCAAAAGATAATTGTGATGCTCTCTTTACTAATTGTGAAAAATATAAGATATAAGATTATTGCATTGTCTCAAGTGAAGAAAACATTAAAAGAGAAATTTTAAATAATGGACCTGTTGTTGCAGTTATCCAAGTATTTAAAGACTTTCTTGTATATAAAGGAGGAATCTATGAAATTGTTGAAGGAAGTTCAAAGTAATTATATATCTTATTATTTTAGGTTCCAATATGGACATGCAGTCAAAGTTATTGGTTGGGGCAAACAAGATGGAGTTAATTATTGGATTATTGAAAATTCATGGGGAGATTCTTGGGGTCTTAAAGGTTTAGCCTATGTTGCTGTTGGTATTTTAATCTTATTTAAGTCAAGGCTAAAACTAATTACAATTGGAAGCATATTCTGTAGCACCTATAGTAGCAGTACCATCAGAAAAGGTCGAATGATTTTATAGTATTATTTCAGTTTACCTTTAAATTCTAGCATTCATTTTTTTATCTCTCTCAATTATCCTTAATAAATTATTTATAATTTTTATTTATTTCAAAAAATATGATGTAAATTGATTTCAAATCAAATAATCTTATAGGGTTAAAATCTCGATCGTTACAAGTTAATTGTAATAGTTTTCTAATTCAATTTTTACATTAGATTTGATTTAATCAATAAAGCTTTGAAAATTCTATTTAGAGTAATTTTATGATTAAATTTTTAATTCTAAAATGAATTAATCTTTTGCTTTCTATTCATCATAATTAATTTAGAATCTATAATATGTTTCAATCTCATCTTATATTTATTTATTCAATTAGTTAATATTATTGAATTCTTTAAGAATTGTAATTAATTAAGTATTCAAGATATGTTTATTTGTTTAATTAATTTCTTTAAGGATTGCCTAAATTATTATATCTAAATTTGATTCCCAAGATTCTAAATAGGCTCCTATGTGATACCAAATTATCTTCATCATTTATTATTTTATAATTGATTCAAAAATCTTAAATATCTTTAATTCATCTTAACTTGATTATGAAGTGTCAAATAATTAAATTTAATCTACATAATTGTTCTCATTATTATTATTATTAAGATATTTTAATTCATAAATAATGCCTTATTCATTTAAATAATCAATAAATTTTAAGATAGCAGTTATATTTCTTTATCTTTTTGATAAAATCCCATATTCTTCTCCTTCCTAATATTTAATTTCTTAAATGTTTGATTCATTTAAATAAATTTAACCTTTTTTAAGCTTTTACTATTATTAATCAACACAACTAAAATAAAATAATATTATTAAATACTCTTAAATTAGAAGATTAAAAAAGCCTATTAATTTATTTAAATCATCCTCCTTTATATTATTTTTATAATCATTCAATTAATTACAAATGGTCTTGAATAATTAACACTATTAATTTGAAAATGCTTAAATAAATTAAATACAACAATCAATTATTTAATTAATATCTTCTATATAATTAAATTGATAATTAGAATCATCAATAATACTATAATTTATAAAATATACTTTATGTATTGTAAATTTAGTTTATATGATTGTTAATTTATTATCATTTTTTAATTAGATAACAATGTTTTAAGGTATTAATTTTCCATGTGATATTTTCTATTAATGTAATTATTAAAGATGTTTTAAGACTTCTAATATAATAATTATAAGCTATCCTTTATAGATCTTTGTGAAATTGTAATTCTAACAATTATAATCAATTTACCATTGATTCTATTAATTAATGTAAGCTAAAACATTAAGACTAATCAAATTTATAATCTGTGTGATCTATTTTTTATTAAATGTTTTGATATTCATTATTTTCAAGGTACATTATTTTTTGAAGAAAATCATCATCATTCCTATTTACTTTTTATGTTATCTCATACTAATTCTACCACCCTTTCATATAAATCGAAAAAAAATTTATTTTTTTTAATCATAATTTTTAATAGAATTTGAGAGAATGGAAAATTTGGAAGGCATATATAAATTTACATTTCGAAAGAAAAAGAAATAATACCTCCCTGAAGTACACTATATTTGTAAAAGAGACGATGAAAAATATTTTTTTTATTAACTTGAAGGATCAAATTATATATCACTTGAGATCCTTCTTAAATCATATGTAAAATGTTATTTAACATAGTTATCTTAAATTATTCGATTGAGTATTGGCTAATGCTTAATATTGATAAAATTAATTTACGAGAAGGTTATTGAAGTTTACAGAAAAGAAGCGAAAACATTACCTAAAATAACATTAGAAAATATATGGATTTATACAGAGAAAGGATTTAATGCAGAAATTAAACCATAAAAATCAATGAAGATTATATTTTTGAATTATTAAGATGAAGATGTAAGTATAGAGGAAAATTTGAAGTAGCTTCAATAGATTAATTATTAAATAAAAAAATATTGTTGTAAGACTGAGTTTTAAATAAGGGCAAAGGATGGTGATAGCCATTTTATATAATAAACAATGAATATTATTAAAGATATGTTTTATGAGATTGAATAATCATTGTATGAAAACCCCACAGAAATAAAAAATACAATAGATAAATACGTAAATAATGAAACTTAAGAAACAGATTATGAATACTTTTAAGAAGATGTTTAAAACATTAAACGCAATTTTGAGATAGTTATTAGAAATTGTAATGAAGAATTCAAAAAGAATTGTTAAAATGAGTTATAATTGCACAGAAAGTTGTTAAATTGGTAGAAAATATTATTTGATTATTTTATTGAAAATTATTGGGATAGACAAGGCTATGAATTGATAATAGCAATCTTAAATTATTTTGAAGAAAGGATAAATAAAAAAAATGAAGATAAAGAATATATGACAACTGAAATAGAACATAAATTTTTTTAATAATTAGAATAAGGAGGACTTTTAAATTTTAATTCAAAAAATATTAGATACTCTACAAAAATACGATAAGAAAGAGAATTAAACTAAATGTTGGAAAACGAAAAGTATTCACGTGATACAAAAAAAGAAGGTGAAAATAAGAAAAAAGATTAAATAGATTAAAAGTTTGAGGATCGAGTTTAATAGGAGAAAGAATAAGTAGAAAATGTTAAAGCGTTTAATGAAAAAGAAAACATAAGAAAACAAAATTTAGATATAATCAAGAATTTCTATATAGAAAATTCATAAAATAGATATAAACTATATGATAGGTTTTATTACACTATCAAATTTTAAGAAGAATGGAAAAAATTTATTTTAGATGAAATTTTACCAATAGACAAAAAAAAAATAGATATTCATGATAAAGAACTAAGCAAAAATTTAACTATCTTCTTTGAAGAATTATTAGAAAAAAATAAAATTGGAAGAGATAATGAAGAAGAAAAACAAAAATATATATGATAAATATCAATTTATTGATAATTTTATATTAGAATCATAAATTATATATCCCATTAAAAATTTTCAGATCCTGATTTTTAAATATTGACGGATTATACAAAATTAATTTTATATATAAGGATTATTAATATTTTTAATAACATAATCAAAAATGGGAAATGGTCAAGGAATGGAAGAATAAATGGGTACATTCTAACCTCAAGAGATTAAAAGGCTTTACAAGAGATTTCAATTCTTAGATAAGGATGGCTCTGGTCAATTAGAACCATCTGAATTGTTTGATGTTCCTGAGCTATCACAAAATCCATTAGTGAAAAGAGTGTTTTAAATATTTGATAAAGATAATGATGGTAAGATAAGTTTTGCTGAATTTATCACTGGACTTTCCAGTTTGTATGGTAATGATGAAGAAGAGAAGTTAAAATTTATGTTTAAAATTTATGATATAGATCAAGATGGATTTATTACAAACGGAGAGTTATTCAAAGTGCTTTAGATGATGGTTGGAAATAATTTAACTGATGTTCAATTATAACAATTAGTAGATAGAACCATAATCAAAGCAGATGAAGACTTTGATTCTAAGATTTCCTTTGCAGAATTTAAGAAAATGGTTAAAGACTTAGATGTAGCCTCTAAACTATAAATGTAAGGAGTATGATCGATATATATAAAAATATATGACATTCATTATAATAATCTTCATTTACAATCTGATTACTAAATAATATCAAATTATTGTTAAGTTCTAATTGAAATTCATTTTAATATGTAAATAATACTCATAATCAAATAAGCCTATTATAAAAGATCATTTATTTAAGTTTTTTATTTTTATAAGTAAATTTCATAAAGTTAAAAAAACAATTATGAAATCTTGTATATTTCATTAAGGAATTTACTAAATACCGAGTTTTGTAAATATTTTATAAATAATAATCAAAATCATTGAATAAAATAAAAGATTTTAACAATTAAAACAACACCTTAATTATAAATTATTAATGTAAATAAAAGAAAAAAGAAACTTTTCTTAGAATTTTTATTTATTTATTCTTTGATTACGATTTTCATTTCATAAATTAAGTTCCCTTAAAACATATAATTTATTTAAGAAATGATAAGAATATCGACTTGCAAAGGTGATCAAAGTATTGATCAAGATAATGAAATCAATTGGTGCTTTGAATAACTTCCAACGGAAATTAGTGCTAAAAGACATGAAAATAAAATAAGAACAGATAAAAATAACAATGAAATCAATGGTTAGAACAAAAAATTCTCAATAACTTTTAGAGATGAGATTTTTCCAAAAGAAGGTCTAACTGATGTTTAAATAGTTGAAAATTGGAAAATTTATAATGTAAATAAGGAGAAAGCAGTAGCTGATGATTGTTTATGTTATATCTCATGAATCATATTTATTAATTGATTTTAAATTTGAATCTAAAACAAATTCCATTTCTCATTAATATCAAGTATATTTTAGTGATATTTTATCAATTTTTTAAACCAACTAAAACCATTTTACTTTTTTATACTTTATATTATTCTAAATATAGTAAATGAATAAAAGGAATATTCAATCAATTTAAGTTTATGATTATAAAATAGAAGTCTAAATACAGTTATTTGATTTTAAAATATATAAATTATTTACTTTTTATAAATTACTCAGATAGCTAGCAATTATTAGATTTCATTTTTTATTTATAGTTAAAATACTAGCTCTAACTTATTTCATATGACGAAGCTAGCTAATCTCATTGGCTATAAAACTCTTTTTTGGACCTTTATTACCAGGTACTTCAAGTTTTGTAGATTCTTTAATAGATTATCTTGGAATTATAGGTTTTAAGACTGATTATCTTTATGCTTCTTTTGGAGGTGGTTTAGGTCCTTCATCTGCTCTTCTTGCAGTTAATGGTGTACTTTTCAACATTTATCTTTTTTTTAAAGCTTCTTATCTTTTTGCTCTTTCTTCTCTTTACAATTTCTCAAATTTTTATCTTAATATTTGCCTGAATATTTTTAAAATCTTATCTCCAAATTTATCTGATGGATCTTTTGGATTTTCACCATAAAATTATGCACATTTTTTATATTCTTCCTCTAAATTATTAATCTTTTTGTCAAGATCTTCAATGTCTTTCGTGATTGATTCATATCCATCCTTAAATTTTTATTATACTAAATCTTATGGGTCATCTGTTTATGATTCCATAGCTTTTTTCATAAAACTACAACCTTTTTTAATGTCTCCTAAATCAATTACTAATTGATGAACTGGTACTCTCTAAAGTACTTCAAATGATTTCATTTCTAAATTTCAATTATATTAATTACTTTCTTCAGTAATGATTTCACCTCCTATGATTTATTCTGTTTTTTCTATTATATAGAGTAATAAATTATTATTTTAATTGTCAGATGTTTTGATTTCAGCACAGATGTCAAGAGCCTCTATTTTAAAACCCAAAGCTTTGCCTCGAGGAGTCTTGGCTAATAATGAATAAATTAATTTTTTACCATTTAAAAAGTTACCAATATTTAAAGTTATTAATAATATCTTTTATAATCCTTTTAAATTTCTAATTTCTGAAAATCTTGAGGTTAAAATGGCCATTTTATCAATTAAATCTTATTTATAATCATCATAAACTGATCTAAATTTTAATGATCTGATTCTAAATTAAAATCCATTAATTTATCTAATACTATCTATAAAAGTTTCAACAACTCCAAGCAAATCTTTTTGACCTTAAAATTCACTTATCTTAAATTAATTATAATAATTAATACAATTTTAATTTCTTCATCAGTTGGAATTATTGTATCTAAAGAATCTATTGCAGAATCATTTAGTATATTTAAGTCAATTGATAATAATGATTTCATGATCAAAGCATTTGGTATCTTAATTTTTCCTAAGACTAACTCAATATTTTTAGATCTATCTGTTGCAATCAATTGTATCTTGGTTTATACTACTTTCTTAACAATCTAATTTTCACTATTTTGCTATTAAGTAGATGATGCAGATTAAATTTTATAAAAGTAAGTTTCTAAATATTTTGTATCTATTTCATAGGATTCTTAATAAATTTATTCATAAATGGTGTTCTTCATATTTTATGGTTATATCAAAATCCAATTTAAAGGTTTAGTAGGAACTGATGGAATAAGTTCGCTCTTATTAAAAGGAAATGGAGATTCTTATGGTTTAGGTGCTTATTAAGCTCCTTTTAGAGGAGGAGGGGGAGGTGGAGGAGGTCCTCCAGTTTTTGAACTAGGAGGTGGTGGTGGAGGAGGAGGAGGAGCTACATTAATTTTAGTTGGTTCAGGAGGTGGTGGTGGAGGAGGTGGAGGAGCTATATTTATTTTAGTTGGTTCAGGAGGTATATTAACTTATTTATCCTTCTGTTCTTACGCTGTTACTTAAGTAGAAGGATTAGGTTGAAACTCAAAAGTAGTTTAAGCCTCTTAAGTTACATATGTTTTTTGATTAGTTTATGATTCTTAATGAAACATTTATTTTCTTTCAATCATTAATTCATTTTTAAGATTTTCTATTTATTTTTTTGTATCTTAATTAGTATTTACAAAATTGAATTGATCTTTATTATTTTAATCTAATATCTCTTTTTAAAGTGTTTAATTTTATTCTGAAATTTCAATGTGTTAATTGTATTTTTCAGATAAAATATCATCTTTTGATTTTCCATCTATTTATGGTTTATCTTAGTTTTCTTGAGTATTATTTAAATTATTAGTATCAATTTATGATTTTTAGACTTCATTTTATTATTCATCAATTTTATCTGTAATAGGTAATGAAGCATATTAATCAATATATCGCTATAGTAAATCAATTTATTGTTTCTATGTTTAAATTTTTGTTCTTTCGATTTCAATTTAATTAATTAATTAATTTTCAACAAAATTTTAATTTTAAATTTAATCTTTCAATTAAGTCAATTCATCAGTTAATGAAGTGATTTATAATAAATTCTGCTATTTAAGAAATTCAATTTATTCTTATACTATTGTGTTAATTTAATCTTAATTTTAATTGGTTGAATGATATATTAATTTTTCATTTTAT
Source organism: Paramecium primaurelia (assembly GCA_905182975.1). NCBI lineage: Eukaryota > Ciliophora > Oligohymenophorea > Peniculida > Parameciidae > Paramecium > Paramecium primaurelia. The sequence continues at coordinate 554,356 of CAJJDM010000012.1, forward strand.
TCTTCAAGTTTTTTATTTTTATCTTACTCATCAATTAATTTATGTTATAATTCACGAAATTATTTTTCCATCTCTTCATATTTAGAAAATAGAATTTAATGTTTTTCTTCTAATGTATTATATTCTTATTGTAAATTAGCATTGGCATATTTAATCATATTGCTTTAATTTCTAAATTAATCATTATTCTTTATTTTTGAAAAACTAACTAATCTATTATCATCATCTTCTTCTTCTTCTTCATCTACTTCAGCCAAAGTTTACATTTCATTAAATACATCATTTGGATTAGAAATGATTTCTGTTTATTCTTGATCATCATTTTCAATTTAAATTAAAATAGAATCAATATTTAAAATACCATCCATAAGTTCAAAAATTTGAACTTTTAAAATACTAAATAGTTTAATATCATGTTATTCAAAATAAAAACAATTTTCGAATTTAATTCTACCTGTTTCTTCAAGATCAAATTCAACATTAGGTTTAATAAAATCTTTAGGTGGTTTTTCTGTAATTGTTTTAAATCTTTACATTGAAAAAAATTCATTATCTTAATTCAATTTTTCAACAAGAGGATGTTAGAATTAAGCTAATTTTTATCTAACACCTTAATAAGTACATTCTTCAATTTAATAATAATCTTTAACAATTCTAATTTTCACTTATTGAAATATTTCATCAATTCTTTTACCATTTATAACTGTTTCTAATAATTCTTTATGTAATGCATCAGATTCAGGTTTTTCAACTGAAAATAAAAAATTAAATAAAAATTAAAGTAGATGATAAATAATAATTAAATTCTTTGTATAATAAATACTTCTAATTATTACATCAAATCTATAATTAATATTATTATCTATTACTTAGTTTATAATCTGTGATTATTTTAAAATTCAGTCATGGCATCAAGAATGTTATCTAAACATTCAGGTTGCCAACACAAACCAGATTTACCTCCTAAAACTTATAACATTAATCCAGTAATTTCTGGTTCAACAGGATGGAATGTACTAAACATAATTTAGAAAAAGTTAGAAGTATCACATAATAATTATATACCTATACAAGAATAACAATTTTAAGATTACCTGATTCATGATGTAATAACTTTTCAAAGATTTTGATAATTACAATCTAATCCCTAAAATTTTTGGAATGTCTTGATAACAATTCTTATGTTTTCAATTCTACCACTAATTTAGCAATAAGATCCACCTTAGATAGCACAGCTATCTTATGTTCAAGAAATTCATCATTGGTTAAATTTCTTGATAATGCTTATATTCTAGTATATGATATGTACCTTCTAATGATATAATGTCTTGTTATGATAATACCTTCTAAATTAATGTATCTGTTTCTTATATAACTTTCTATTTATATTATTCCCCTTTTGTTAATTCTTAAATAATTTAGTCATGTTTGTAACATAGTCTAAATTTATATTTAAGAGGAATTCCTTTAAGTTTTTCTTTTTCCCTTCTTCCAATAATAATCTGTAATATTCAAATAATCATTTACTTTGTTAAGCCATTTCTAAAACATAATTTCAATATCTTTTTCTCTTGAAGGCACTTTTGGAAAATTTTACTATCCCTTTAAGTCCTTGAAAGGAAGAAGTATCTCTTAACCTTGAATAGTCGAGTAGGATAATGTTTAATTAATCTCTATAGAATTTCCCATAATTTATTAATAATAAGAGAGGGATAATTAAATTAATTTAATACATAAAATTACATGATTCTGATATTCTATTAAAAATTGAGAGTTTCAGAATCATATTATACTTATTGTTGATATGATAACTTAATTTTTAAAGATAAAGTTAATTAATCAAATTTACAATTTTACTATTTCTTCACATTCCTAACTTGCCTAAATAATGATAAAATTCAACATCTATTAAATAAATTATCAATTTTACTTTATTCGCAACTTATAACAAATCTATATAATGATCCATCCATCAAACTTGCTAATAAGATAAAAGCTTCATTCTCCATAACTAATTGATATTCAAGTTAAAATACATTAACAAAATGTCTTAATTCCTATATTGGATGTATTTTGATACAAATGGAAAAATATAGGAGGTTAATCTGGTAGACTGGCTATATCTTATATTATAAGTATTTCGCCTTTTAGAGTAGACACCAATAAATGAGATTATTAATATATACTAATTTAAGTTATACTACCCATATTATTGTAAGAATATCTCTAAATATTCAAACCATTAATTCTAACAATATTATTATTTATATAATACCTGGTAGCTATTATTTAGTTATTTGTAGTGTATAATACTATTAATCCATTTCCATTTGATACAATATTTTATACTCTTTCACCCTCTACTAAATCAAGTTTAATATCATTTAAAAATAATCCAGATATAATAGAATGAATTTATAATTTCCCAATTTTATCCAAACTTACTACAACTTATAAAGTATCATCAATATGAACACATTTAATGGTTTTATCATGACCATACAAAATTAAAGATGGAGTTTATAAGAATGAAATTTATTTATCATTAGAATGAATGGCTTTCCAAATAGTCACTCTATTGTCTTTTGCACCCAAGCATAGTATTTTCAATTTAGGGGAATATGATAAACAAGTGACTCTTTTTTTATGTAATTTGATTTTATGGATTATCTAAGCTTATTAAGATTTATCAACTAGTAAATTATATATATAAACTGCTCCACTTAAATATCCACAAACAAATAGAACATGGTCATCGAATTAAAATTATAATACTTTTGAATGGAGTTTCTCATTCCCTCTAATAGAAAAGGATGATGCATTTGCTAATTTTTCTTCACTATCTCTTCTCTCTTAATTACTATTAAATCTAAAATATTTTAGTATAAATACTTTAATTTATAAACTTATTTATCATTCAATAGAACATGTAAATTTTCACCTTCCTTATAGATTTTGATAGCAACTCTTTTATCAAACTTAATTATTCTTTTAGAATTAAGAGATTTTCTTTCACTTAAAAGTTTAATTAAGTTCATAGGTGAAAATAGATTTTACTCTTATTTTTATTTAGGCCAATGTGGTTTTGTAAATAATTAAAAAGGTACTTAACCAAACTACTATATTTAAGCTAAATATCCCAATCTTTCTTAACTTGGCAATTTATCTAAGTATGTTAAACATGAATCATAGGTTAACCAATGATATAAATTATCCCTTTTTCTTGCTTCTTCACCAGAGGCATATGGTCCAAAAATTAAATTAATCCAATTATGCAATTTTTCATTTACATAACTTGATTCAAGTGCTTATCTATTAATTTCAATAAACTCTTCACAACTAGAAGCCCATGGAGGTAATACAACATCATCTACTTATTCTTAATTCTATCTTTAACCAAACTATATTTTATTAATATTCTTCAGAAATTCTGGTAAGTAAAAATATTCTGGAATTAATTCTCTATAATCTTAATTATCATTTTAACAAGATTCCCAAATATTAGAAATTGAGAAAAATATTCTATCAGGTTAATCTAATTTTCCATCTTGTAATTCGCAAGATAATGTTGTAAATGGTTCTATTCTAACAAGTGTATTAATTATTTATGCAGCTACACTATAATGTGATCCAAATAAAAAATATTCATTCTAAGTTTATTTTAGAGATTCAGCTCTAATTTTACAATTTTTTAATCTTTCTTCATTTGAAGTACTTATCATCTTTTCTAAATCTCTATAAGTTTCTCTTTTATTCTATTTTAATAATAATTAATTTAATTACTAAATCAATAGTCTTGCTTTTATAATCACTAATAACCCATGGAAATATTGGATATTAATTTAAATCATTAAATGATCTTCCAGAATATTTATTAATTAACATTAAATATTCAAAATTAGATAATTTTCCTTTCACCCATTTTTTTGTATATTCTTTTGCTTAAAATTCTAAAAATTCATCAAATCTATCAATTACCTGCTCTTTTATCTATTACAATACTGAAAAAGTTGTTTTATTTTATTTAATTCAAAAATTATGTTCTTCTCTCTTAATCATATAAAACAAAAAAATAAGATTTGGTATTTTTGCAGAATATCTCTATAGCAATTTCTTTATATGAATATCTTCTAGTTTAAATTTCTAAAATTTATGAAGTGTTTATAGTCTTCTTTTTCTTCAATTTCTTTAAATTATAAGGCTATTAATATTATTATATAATGTAATACTATTGTTCCATATATGTAGAATTCTTTATCAGGTCGTTCTTAACCATCACTTTAAAATTAAATGATTTTTCCTTTTTCTAATATTTTTAATTCACCATATACTTACATCTTTACCCTAATCCATTCACAATGATATAAATTAGAATCCATTATTATTGATTCACTTTATTATTATTAATGCCAATCAATATTTTTATCACTCTATATTTCAGCCATATTTTATATATTCTTGCTTATTAATTATGCCTATTTTGCTTATATATTACATGTATAGTTTCTTGTATTTTTTCTTCCAGTAAATTAAGATTTAACTTTTCTATCTATATTAAACTACTCCAATGTAAATTTCTCATTCTAAGAAACATAATTTGGTGTTTCAATATTTGGTAAATCCCCTGGAGAATTCTATTTGAATTCAGACTCATTTGATTTAATAACAAAAGGGGATTATAATTCTTAAGAGAATGTGTTTTAAACTTAAATAATTGGTATATTGAATAATGATGTTTAATCAATCTAATCTACATTTTATTATGAAATAATTTGATGTTGAGTAGCTAATTTTATTGAATTAGTATTTGAATTTTAACTATCTGATTCTAATTAAATAAAATTTTATCTTTATTATTCAGGAGATTCACCTAAAGATATTATAGAACTATTTTATTTCATAAGATTTAATTGAAATTAATGACAATTTACATAATCATCTCTACATTTTCTTAAATCCTTTACAAAAAATAATGATCTTGATAAAGAATCAAAATAATTTGTTCTTTTATAAACACCTTTACTAGAAACAAATCCATTTTACAAAACTACTTTAACACTTCTTAATTTACAAGATCTCCTTTCTTATGGTTCTATATCAAAATAAGTTTAAGTTGTAATAGATATGATGAATAGAATAATTTCAATATTCTCTAAACTTAAGAAAACTTCAGCTAAACTTGTATCTTCAATAATATTTGCCCCTTAATATATTACTTTTGGTTCTTAATTTAATTCATAAGTTATCTTATGTTATATCTATTTCTTAATCATATTCATAATGAAATTTTAATCTTATATATTCTAAGCTCTGATAATTTTTAAAACATCTTTAATTTCAGCAATTTAAAAACTTGATTTAAATTTTTCAAAATCTAAGTACTACATTTCTCTACCTATATAAAATAATAATAATGAATAATACTTTAAATTTCATCAACTCCAAAATTCATTGTTTCCTTTTCAACTGCTTCTACTAAATTAGTTTAATTTCTTGTATATATTGATTCAATTTATTTATCCAATAAAATATTCTCAATAAGTATAAAATTATTAATGATTCCTTAAAATGTTCTTTAAAATTATTAATTTGAATAATAAGAACCTATATTAACACTAAGTGGATGTTTATCTGAATGTTTTTTGATATATTCTGATAAAAATGGTTTAATTTAAAAAGATTTCTTAACCTAATTTTAAATATTTATATTAAATTTTCCTTTATGTCTATCATCAAACATAAACATAAGTAATATAGTTTCATCTTTTGATTATTATGTGTAAATAATTGTAAATTCTTACATTTATTATTCTGAATTTAGTATTGCAATTTTTATATAATTATCAAGAGGATTTAAATTTTATTATTCTTCTTGATATAAAAATTAATTAATTAATGAAACTATTATTAAATCAACTTAGACAATATTTTATTTTTAAGATGTTCCTTAATGACCACCTTTATCTTGTCTCTCTATATGTCCAGTATATGCAAATAAAATCTATTCTTTTTTATAAATTTCATCCAATGATTTTGCATTTGAATTAATAAAATGAAAACCTTCCCTTTTAAATTCCATTAAAATTGTAAAAGATTTCCATGATTTATTTACACATATATCTTTATAATTTTTAATTATAATTCCACTATCCTTTCCTAATAACTAAAATTATCTTTTAAATTTAGTTTCAGAACCACTATTAGATAGATTTTCTAAAGTAGTTCCTACATATTATGAAAATGCAGATTATCTAAAAACTTTATTTTTTTATGATTCTTTAGGTGCATTTTAGATTAATTTTTAAATTTAATCATTTCTAATGAATGATAATGATCTTTTTAATACTTCTTCCATAGATTTTTATAAATTCTTATTTTTCTAATTTCTCATACATAATAAAAAATTCTAATGATAATTTAAGATTTTATACTGATAATCTAATAGCTTCTCTAAACATCATTTTATTATAATCATTCATGGAAATTAATATACCTAAGAATTATAGACATTTAAGTCTTAATTATTCTGAAGGAGTTGTATTAAATAGGAATGTTTCAACAAGAACCTTAATAAATATAAATTTATTTACTTTTAAACAGAATTCATTTTATATAATTATCTCTCCATATTATTCAGCTGTATTAGTTGCATTCTTTAGTCTTATAAATCTACTTATCATAGAAACTGAACAATCAAATAGAAGCTCAATAAGTTCTCTCATTTAATCATCTGTAAATAAATATAGTTTTTATTCTAAATATGAAATAAAATCATCAGCAAAATCAATCTAACATAATTTTAATCCTTCAGTTAATAACCATAATAATTTAATAAACTCTTTTAATTAATATACTAAATTTGTAGTATTACTAATCCCAGAAATTAAATTAATTATTAAATTATAATAATTATTAACTTAAAAAAAATCTTAGAAACTTCTATTAATTTTAAATTACTTAAAATATAAACAATTAGCATATGGATCATGTTAAGAAAATATTTATTCCATATTTATTGAAGCATTTTCTAGACATAAGTATTAACATATTTAAAGTAAAGCATGAAATTTTTATGGATGAACAATCTTCTTTTAACTTTCCATTTCTAATATTGAAATAAAAAAACTATTTCTAGTTCCTAATGAATGATCTTCATTTTCTAAATATAAGGTTACCACCATTTACAATACTTATAAGTAAAATCTATCTTCAGGATTCAATTTAGTCCAAATATATTGAAATATCTTTTATTTAAAATATGGACTTATAAATTATACTTATCTTAAGACTTTTTCTATTGTTGTCATTATTCCTTCATTTTATGCTAGTGATGGATCCACTATAAATTCAATAGATGATTTAATCAAATTTTAGAGTAAAATGCTTTATTTAATTAGACTTTAATCTAATGGGTAGAGTTGATCAATAAAATGAAATAAAATAGTTTAAGATGATACATAATTTTAAATATTCTGATGATAACGTAAAATAACAAATAGACCAGCACATCTTTTTATATCGTTTGATTATTTTGAAACTGGTGTCAAAGAAATAAGGAGTTCATTTAAACCATTAATATAACTTAACCAAAAATCATACTTTTAAACTAAAAGTTGATTACAAGTTTGAGATTCCAAAGTTATCCATATTATATCAAATATATATATTAACTCCTATAATAATTATTCAGTATAATTTGTGCCATTTATAAATGCCTAAGATTTAATATTAGCTATTATATATATATTAATATAATTTACTTAATATTTCAAATGATAAATCGATACATTATTAATCATATTCATAGCTAAAATTAGAATTCTCAAATGTATTTTCTAAAAACTATCTAATTTATTAAAAGACAGTTAAGTTTTTAGAATTCAACCAAATTTTTAAAGCTTATAGACATAAATATGTTTTATCATTCAATTTCTATAAATTAGAAAATATTTGATATGATATTTTACATTAGCTTTCTTGATTCTAAAGAAATATCTATTTGATTAATAATCTGGTAACATGAATTAACTTATCAGAACAATCAATATATTCTTGCATCAAATCAATTATAAACTTTGTATCATAATAAAGAATTTTAATTGCATATTCTTTTGGTATCTTTTAACATAGTTCCTCACTCTAAAATAATTAGTTGATGAATATTTAGATCAAGATTTATCCTTCATTGTAACATTTAAACAAAACATCTTTCATTTAATTTACTAAATGTATATAAGCCTATTTATAAAATAGTTTGCTTTCAGGTATAGTAGTATAATCATCATTATATTCTTCTATTTCATTTTATTGATTTATTTCTAATAATTAACTTGATTGATGAAGAAGCATTATTATGCATTCAAGTAAAATTGATTTGCAAATAGGATGCTAAGGTTCAATTATCTATTATAAGTTCTCTAGACTTTTAATTTCGATTTTATCTATTGCTTAGATAAACTTTTTGAAGAAATTATAACGAAATTGTTATTTTTCGATATAAGTGATGTGATATCCATAAATGAAGAATGTGATTATCATTATTTTCTAGTTAGAGGTTTAGAACTTTGCTAATTGTTCTTAGTCAATTTAAATTCTTTCTTTGTTGTGGTCAACACAATTTACAAAATCATTAGGGCATTAAATAGATTGAGTTTGACTTAAATAATTAATCTTAATCCATTAACTACCCATAAATGATTTAAAATCATCAAATTAAATGAGTGGTTGTCTTTATTAAATTAGCATTAAATATTTTATTCGATAATTTAATATACACTTAGATAATCTTAATCTCATTAATTGATAAAAAGAGATTAAATAAAGTCACCAAACGAATTCGAACCAATTCAAACATTGATAAAATCAATACATCACTCCTTAAGATTGGTACCAAATATCCAATTTTTTAAAGATCATTTTAATTGTTGGAAACATAATGATATTTTATTAAAAATATCCAGAAAAAGTAAGTTAAATATTGAAGATAAGACATATATAATCAAGTTATTAAAATATAATAATTTATAAAATTAATATAATTTATGTAAGCATAAAACAGTATAGGGGATTTATCTAAACAAAGTATTCTTCTAATGGTTTATATTTAATAAAATTTTTTAAATATAATAAAATAATTAAATATCAATTTATTAATAATGATCTAGAATAATTCATTAGCATGAAAACTATTACTTTGAAAAATAAAATTATATTAAATTATTTTATTTTTATGAAATTTATATATATATGATTAGAGTTATTATAGTAATTGTTTAATTACTCTTTATAATCAATTATCTATAAAAGTTATATGTATATTCTTATATCTTTTATTAAAATTGAAGAAAATCTTGATTGAGAATTCATAATTCAAAAGAGATGATATTAAATACTTATATATTTTAGTTTAGATATATACAAATAAAAATTAATAAACTCTTATAAATTAATATAACATAATCTATTATAATTTGAAGAACAATAATATTAAGTATTATAGTATCTCTTTGTTTATGTTCAATATTATTTTATAATATATGATATAAGAAAAATATATTTATTAAATTTTAAGATTGATAATTTTAAATCAAAGTTGCCTGTTAATTTTAGATTTAGAGAATTCACATTACTGTTTATCGAAATTCCATCTGCATCTTTAGTTGGTGATAGTAAGACACGCTTTCATGTTTAATCCTGGTGTAGGTGGTAAACAAGCAATTGAATCAGTAGGTTAAACTTTGACACAAAAATGTTGTTTAGAATCATAATAGACTGGTTCTGTATCAACAAGAGCACAAGCATTTATATTGACAAGCGCGTGAGTTTAGGGTGTAACAATAGAATCAGATATAGGTATAGATATGCATTTTCCATTTAACCATTTACAATTTTACTTTAGAGTAGTAATAGAAAAACAGGATAAATAACTTAAATTCTCATTACAAAGAGTGATTTTATCATCAACAAAAGAAGCACAAGTACCAAAATCAACAGGTATAGGTTAAGAAGTCTTAAGCTTTTTTATTTGAATAGTTTCAACTTTCCAATAACATTTAGTAGTAGTTTAACTGATACAAGCAACTTTATTAATGTTATCTAAACATTAATCAGAGTCATGAAAATAAGAGGAACATTAACCTTCTTTAAATTAACACATTTATCCTGATCTTACAATATTCAGACATGCTCTCATAGATCCAAAAGCAGAAGTGATATCTACACATTCTTCATAGACTGTTGATTCATGATATTTACATTATTCATTTATCCAAATACAAGGTATTGTGAGAACCATTTAACATTATTCAGCAGATTATAATTAATCACATGATGTAGGTTCTAATATTTATATACAAGATTTAGTTGATAGATCGAATAAACAGTTTTTATCAGTAGATTTGATACATGTAAGTTTAGAAGTATTGAGTAATGTGCATGTAGTAATAGGATTTGTATATTTGATACAATTAGTACCATCCCATTAACAATCCAAGAGATTTTATAATAGACAAGTATTCATATCAGGAGCTTTGTTGCAACAATCAAATAAAGTATTATCACATTCAAACATAGGTTAAGTTGGTCCATAACAAAAATCTGTAAATCTACATCTTAAAGAAGGTTTTGTGTAATTAAGACAAGCATATTCATTTAAACCTCTAATACAATCCATATTATCAGTAGGTAAAGATTCTACACATCTATTTTAGAATTGATCATAACGACAGGCAATATCAGTTGGTTATTCACAAAAATAAGGTGAATTGATATTTGTTATATTTTCACATTCTTCATTTTTAAATTCAATTAAATCTTCAGATTAACATAATGATTAAGAAAAACGACAATATTAAAGTGGAGTTGTAATTTTAATACATGCAAGTTTATTAATTACTTAATCACAATTAAGAGTTGTTAATTCAGTTGCTAAAATACAATTATTATTATTATCTAATTTACAAGGTTATGAATTTACATTTGTACAATCTGTACTACCTGCACAACTTTTTGATATTTCTAAACAAAATTAATCAAATCTACAAGATGCTAAAGATTCACAAGCCAATTTATTAATTCCTCTTATACAAGAAGTAATTGGTTCTGTATCTAAATCTATTTCTTCACATAATTTAGTAAATGAATTAAATTTACAAGGTACATCATCAGATTATTCACAATATTCTTATTAATTAACATAACCTATATTAGCACAAGATTTAATTGTAATTTCTGTTGGTAAAATAAATTAGCATTTATAATCTTTATAAATACAATATTATGTTGGATTAGTAATTTAAGAACATGTAAATTAATTTACTGGTTAATCACAAGTAAGATTAGCTAAATCTTCTGGATCAACTTCTATACATCCTTCAGTTGTATAAATAACTTATTTATTATCTGTTTGATATTTCATACATGCTAATTTATTAAAAGAAACCATATTAGATTATGGTTCATCTAAATCCATATCTGCAAGAACTGCAACACACTTTTATGTAATTCTGTCATATTTACATGCAACTGATTCAGCAGCTGTACATGTCATTGGATTAGTAGGTGTTAAATCATAACAAGAAATTACTTATAGTGGATCTATAGCTGAACATCCATTATCAAATTTACAATATTATTTAGCAGTCTTAATAAAAAGACATTTATTTTCATTTGTTAAATGTTAACAACTTAAATTGGTTTCATAAGTAGACATACAAGTATTTATAATATCATTAAATCTACAAAATTCTAAATCAGTATTCATAGTACATCCATATTTATTCAATCCACTCTAAGTACAAGATAAAGTAGTAGAAATAGATATTTTGCAACTATAAGTAAGAGAATCAAATATACAAGCTTATAAATCAATTGATCTACTAGAACAAGTTAATGGAGATGCAATAATATTAGCTAAAGATAAACATGTTTCAGAATCTTCTACTGGTTAACATTTATTTTAATAAAATTTACATTTTAATTTTAATTAAACACAAGCATTCCAATTAAATGTTGGATCACATATCTTTGAATCATTTATCATCTTATTTGTTAATGTTTAACATTTACTATTAATAAATTAACATGTAGGTTTTGTTTATTTTAAACATGTTAATTCATTTAAACCTGGTGAATTACAATCATAAATGAAAGGTTTACCTAAATCACCATCTAAACAACATCCTTTAACAGAATCATATATTAATAATAAAGCTTTTCCTTCTATTTCTTTATAATATTAACAAACAGAAGGTGAATATGGAAATATTTCCTCTTTAGTAATTTATGCAATAGTTGTAAATGTACTTACATCATAATCCTGACATTCATTATCAACAAATTTACAAGTTAATTTTAAACTAAAACATGTTACTTTATTTATAGGAGATGTACATGTAATTTTACTTAAATCAGGAATTGTTTAACATTATCCATCTATAAATTAACAATATCCAGTTGAATTTAAATAACAACCTAATTTATTTAATCCAATTGTTTCACATGTTATTTTATCTTTTAATCCAATTTCATTACATTTTTATGTTCTATCTCTAAAACAAGGAACATCTTAAATTTATTAACAAGATTATGAATTAAATTTTATTAATTTCTTATTTGAATCAAAGAATTCAGTACATTTTGTTATTGTTGATTTATATGATATAGAATAACATTATTAATTTTCTTCAGACCATCCACAAGGAACTTTAGTTAAATTTAAACAACCATATTTATTAGTTAAAGTACAATCTAAACTATCTAATGGATAATCTTCACATGCATTATTTAACCATTAACATGATTATAAATTACTAATTATACATGCTAATTGATTTCCATTCTATTATTTAATTTATTTACAAGTAGAATATACATCTACCATTGAACAAAATTTAGTTATAGGAGATGTCCAACAAGAATTTGCTACTTTTGGACAACCAAATGAATTTGTTAATGAACAATCTTTTAGATTTTCTACTTCTGAATTACTTTATTCAATACATTTTCCATTTTTCCATGTACAATTCTTACCAGTTGTCATACTTAAACAACCATCTTTATTTGTATCATTACATCCTATTTATTATGTTACTAATGAATTACAATAATTTGTAGTAGAATCATATGAATATGATCCACCTATACAATATATACATGCTTATTTAGTGATTGGTAATTAATTTAAAGTTTAACAATAAGCTTATGCTGCAGCAACACATTATTCATTTTAAAAGGCACAAGGAAAATCCATTTATACACAAACTTATCTTTTAATTATACTTGAAATACTCAATTTACTAATGTATTAACATTAATAAAGATAAAATGGAGATAATGAATCAAATGATGGAGATTTGAATACATCTTGACAAAATCCTAAAGTAAAATCACATCCATTAGATAAACAAGCAAGTTAACTGAAAGTTTCATTACATTTTTTCTTTTTTGTATCTGATGAACATTTAGTACCATCATAATAACAATTATCACTTACTTTACTACAAACAATAGGACTTACTTATCCTAAATCTTCTGCATCTTTACATTTAGATGGAGCTGTTTATTTACATATTTATTCTTCATTATTTGGATATCCAAAACACGTATCTATTTTAGGAAAAACAACACTAATAGAATCATCTATAACACATGGTGCATTAGGATTTAATGACTTTAAACAATTACTACCAATTACACCTTCACATGATAAGATTTATTTTTCATTTCCAGCAATTTCAAAACAACCTCCCATTTAAATATCAAATGCACATATAGATGAAAGTTATAAACATGCTCCTTTACTATATATGTTTGAACAATCATCTTCAAAAGTAATTACTTCCTCTTCACACCATCTTTTCATTCCTTTTGATGTATTTCCATCACCATCTGTAATTTCTACTTCTTCTTCCATCCAAGCTAAAGTTTTTAATGATGTAAGTTAACATGTAGTAGTTTATTAATCCCATTTACAATATTTTTCTACTTAACATTATTGTAAGAATTCTTAATCAGGTTCATTATCAGGATCTGATGATTTAAAACATTGTAATGTTCCACCATATTCAGCATATTCATAATTGATAGATGAACAAGCTATCTTATTAAATAAATATTATTCTGATTAATCTCTTAAATCACTACATTTAGTTGAATCTTCAATTTTGATATATTTACATTCATAAGATGATTTAACAAAATAACATGATTATGGTACTTCTGCACACATTTATAAACTTATTTAATATGGTGAATCACATGATGTTTAAATACCAATAAAAGCTTAACATCTTTTTTCTGCACTTTAAGATTTATCAAAATAACATTTCTATAACATAGTACTAAATAAACAAGCATCAACATTTAATAACATACTTCCATCACATAAAATATTAGGTTCAAGTGGATCTTCAGGATCCTTTTATTCCTTGTAAATATCAGCAGCTGTAATTGGACTACATAAATAAGTATTTGGATCATATTTATATGGTGCACCAAAAACTTAAACACAAGCTTCAGCATTATATAAATTATCAGGTAGTATTAATTAGAATTAATTACTCTTTAATCTTAAACATTTCAATTTTATAATATCCCATTCACATGGTTAAGTAGTTATTTTAAGACATATAATCATATTTACATTATCTTCACATCCTAATTAAGTGAGTGGTTTATCATTCTCATAACATAACATTTCCTTTTCATCCCATCTACAATCACCTTTAGTTTTTGCATAACAAGCTATAGCATTACCATCTGGTAAATCACAAGTATCTGATTCAGCACTTACATCTTTACAAACAAATTTTTTATCATCATATCCACAAATTTAACCATCTAATTTTATATTCATACATGCTAATCTACTAACTGTTCCTGTCACACTTCCAAAATAACCACATTCTACTAAATTTGGTGCATCTGTACACTTATGTGTTTAATAAGAAAAGAAACAACTTGCATTTGGAATATTTACACAAGCAAATTCATTCAAATTTTAATCACAATAAGTTAAATTTTCAACATAATAAGAATCTACACTCTTACATTTTAATTCTGATTTTGACCATCTACAATAAATTTCAGGATATTTCATTTAACAAGCATTACTATTTAATTCTGTTGATCCACAATCTGTTACATCTATTATATCAGGATTCAATTTACAATGTTTACCTTCATAACCAAAAAACATTGCAGAATTATCTACTGTTTTCATAGCTTCAATTGCTAAACATGCATATTTATTAAGAATAGCAGTATCAGCTGTAAAAATATTTAAATTTGGATATTAACTAAAATTAATATTAACACATAAATTCCCATTAAAATAACATCTTTATTGAGTTGACCATTCAATCATATGACAAGAATTCTTATTCATATATGAACATTTTAATTGTAATGAATTATAATAATCTTTTACTTATTTCTCAATTGTAATATCCACAATATCCATTGTAAGTTCTGTACATTTTAATTCATTACTAAAATAACAATATTGTCCTGTAGAATAACGTCCACAAACATGTGAATTAATACCTACAAATTCACTACAACATGGTGTTCCACATATACCTTTAAAAACTGTACAATTACCACCTTCAAAAATACAATATCCTTTCATTTTATCAATTAATGGACCTTTTAAAGCATCATAATCAGGTTATTCCATCTCAATTGAAGCACATACATTAGCATTAATCAATATATTTTTACCAGTATATTATGTATTATAATCCAAACAACTTTCATTAAATGTAACATATTAATTAGAACATCTATTCTCTCTAAACAACCAAGAACATTTTGCACTTGCTTTAGTAATTGATCTACAAACATCAGGAGTAGGTGAACTTGTAACACAATCAGAATTTGATAACAATTTATCTGTCTATTTTTTTACTATTGTATTTGCAGTAATAACTGTTATTTATTTACATTACCATAAATCTTTATCATAATAACAACTTTTTAATTAAATTTAAGCACATGCATAAGCATTTAATCCTGGAAATGAACAAGTCATAGTCTCAGTATTTAAACTATTAACACATCCTTTAGCATTTTTTTCATATCTACATACTTCATTACCAGCCTCTACTAATGCACAAGTAGCTGGATTTACATATTACATTTATAAACAATATATAGCTTATACATCATTCTTATGTTTAATTTATTAACATTAATTATTATACCATCTACACAATTAACCAGTTGTTAATACTAATGCACAACCTATTCTATTTAATCCCATTCCAGTACATTTAATTTCATTTAATAATTAATCACTAACTAATCTACATTATTATGAATTAGTATCATAATAACATCCATCTTCATCAGATTTTAATATCTAAGAACATGCTATTTGATTAGCAAAACCTAAATCTAAACAACTTGTCTATTCTTGTATTATTGTTGCTTAATTACAACCAGAACTTGTCCATTAACAAGCATACTTTAAAATAGATACACATGCATTAAGATTTAAAAATGGAGTTGTACAAGTATCACTTTCAATAGTCTTTTCACATAAATGTGTTTTATTATTGTATTTACATCTCACTCCAGGTTTAGATATTGCTTAACATACATTTCCATTAAATTTGAATAAATTATTATCATTTTAAATTGGACAATCAATATCTTAATTAATAAATATTCCAACACATTCTTCTCCTGTCCATTTACAGAATTAAAATTATGTCTTTACATTAACACAAGCATCTTCATTTAATTCATTACATGATATTTGAATCAATTATATTTCATTCAATTATTCACATCTATTATTAATATAAGTGCAATTATCACCCTTTATAGATAAACAACTCAATCTACTTAGACCTAAATCATTGCATTTTTAATTATGTAATTATGGCTTAATACAATTTCCATCTTTAAATTAACAATATCCATCTTAAATAGCACATACACTAGGACTTACATTTACATAATCTTCACAAGTTTTCATATTATCTACAATTAAAACTTAACACTTATTTTATTTCCAAACACAAGTTATATTATGAAATACAATCCCTAAACATGAGTCTTTATTAATATAATCATCACAACTATTAATTTTTGAACTATCATTACATTCATTATTTTCAAATATACCTAAAAGTATGATTATTAAATCTTACATTTCTATCCTTCAATTTACAAACAACCTTCTTTATTCAACCCTTCAGTTTTACATCCAAGAGTATTCAATTCTGCATCTAAAACATTTTAACATTCATAATCATTTTAAAATAAACCACTTTTACATTTAACTCCAATGATTAAAGCACATGCACTAGGTGTTACTGGTACATTGTATGCTGATTAACAATTTTAAGCTTCTATGAATTAAGTTTTAATTTCTTGGCACTATTACCCATCCCAATAACAGATTTTTCCTTTTACACTTGCACAAGAGTTTCGATTGAATAATGGTGAACATCCTAAGTTTTATAAATAATGTTCTTTTGCTTCAACACATCTTGATCCAAAATAACCTAAAAATATATTTACTTATTTCATACATTTTGCTTCATTTCCATCTATATTTCTAAGCTAGTTTAAACAAGCTCTCTTATTCAATTATGGACTACATCCTAAATTTGTACTTTAAGTAGGCACACAAGCATTTTCAAATACACTAAATTAACCTATTGTTTAGACTAAAATATTACACATTATTCCTTCTGTTTTACTAATGCATGCTAAAGGATCCATGGGATAGTAATTGCAAAACATACAAAAAGAACAGCAAATTAAGCTGATTAAAACAAATGATTTAAGCATTTTTATTTATTAATGAATTACTGTATCAAAATATGAAGATTTATGCTGAATTTTTACTTTATTTATCTTTGAATTATAAATAATACTTAAATAATAAAAATTCAAAAATTAATTTAAATCAATACATGATCCCTTAAAAATAGTATTAATACTTGTCATACCAATTAGCCCTCCAGTTTCCTCTACTCAAATCTATTAATCTTTACATATTAAATATAAATAAATACTTTTAGCATTAAACATATAATTAAGTATCCGAAAGATCATTTTGTAGGAATCTTCTTTCCAAATTATTTAATGTTTTTTCTTTAAAACACTTCAAATTGGAATTCTCCATCATTTTTACTAACAATATAATTTTTTCTTTATGCTTTCTAATTGCCTTAAAACCTTCAAAGAACATTTTTCTAAACCTCTTAAATAAATTAGAATCATATCCACCCAATATCTCAACATATTCATCTGTCAATTTAAACGGTACATCTTTTTCTAAATTACCCTTAGGGGCACTTGATAAAAAAAATCCAAAATCTATATGAACAATGTAGCCATCTTTATGTAATAAAATATTTCCATTATGTCTATCTTTGATTTATAAAAAATAACAAACTAGACTATACGCCACTAAACTGTTTAAGAAATTGGATATCATCGCTTATGAAGAATTTAATCTAATTATTACAACTAAATACTTAAAATATGAACTCAAAGATTTAATTTGTAAAATATCACTTAACTTTTTTTTAAACGAATCTATTGATAAAGCATCTTTAACTACTTCTATTAAACCATAACCAGGTCCTAAAGATATAACTTCATAAGTTGTCAATTATAATTTCAATTATTCAATTTTGAAAATCTAATCAAATGTAGAAATTAATTGCATTGCAAATTACTCTTATCTTAAGTCATCACCAGATTTAACAATAAGATGTACTAATTTCCATGTTTTGAAATTTCGAAAAGGTGAGTTACTTCTTATTTTATCTTAATTATCATAACCAAAAATTAAATCAGTTAATTCCTTTTTTGTCATTTTATTTAATTATTTTTCTGTGCCAGTTTAAATTGATACTAAATTATTTAAATCTTCATAGTATGAATGTGAAACATCATTATCCTTTAATATATTACTGAATTATGTCAAATCCTCCTTTCCATCTTCAGCTTCTTCTTCTACTTCCACAATTTTACAAAGATAAGTAGGTCTATTTCTAGTACAATCTTAAGTTTCATTATTTTCACTACTATTCTTATTATCCATTTTTCCTACTATTTTTGGAATAGACAAAAGACTATTTCTAAGTGGATTAGGAATCAATTCCGCTTCTTCTTCAGGTCTATAGATTTCAAAGCATAAATAAAATGGTGATCTACATTTTGTAGAAAATACTTTGCATTCATCTACAACTATATTAAGTACAACATAATTTCTCACTCCTTAAAATGGTATATAAACTGCAGCAGGTAAACCTCTGTTTATCTTTTGGATATCTGCTTTAAGAGATATTATTTTAGGGTCTGCCAAATGTAAACTAAAATATTATAGATTATAAGATACTTTTAGGAAATATAAATTAAGTCATCCCAGAAATCGATATTAGAACAAAATCCTGATGATTAAGCTTATCTGAAAATTGATTCATAATTAGCTAAATGCAATTTATCATCAAACACATGATTTGAATAAAATAATGTACCATATGCTTGAATTCTGTCAGGTAGTGTATTTACTTATTGAACAATAGGCATGCCTTTAGAAATCTGTTATTCTATGCCTTGATTAAATTAATGGTTCTCATAATAAGCTGCAATTAAGAGAGTCTTTTTATAAACTCTATCTAAAGTTGATAAAAAGAGTCTTAAATAATTTTCAATTTCTGGAGAATTATCATTTACAATTGATCTCCAAGCAAAGAAAAATGTATGAGCAAAGAAGAAATCTACTTCAGCTGCTTTAAGAATAAAATTAAGCACATATTCCAATTATTTATTTAAAATTTGGTTGATTAGTTGTGGAATAAAGTACTCTAAATCATCTCTAAATTACAATAACACTAAATTTGGATTTAATCTACAGCGTGATAATGCAAATTCAGCATTTTAACCTCTATAAATCATTTCCAAGATTATTGATGCTGATACAATCTCTTCATCAATCTCAATGTGAGAGAACTTCATCCTAGAATGAAAAAATATACTGTACATCGTTTTTTATATGGAACCACCAAAACAGCCACATCCTATTTGAGAAGATGTAGGTTTATCTTTAAACTTTGACATATTTTATATTAATTATTAGAATGAATAATTCATCAAATTCTAATTCTAGATAATCTGCACAAAACATCATTAACAAATATGAATAAAATAATAATGAAGATAGATTTACATTTTAAGTAAGACCCAATTCACCTAGAGACACTTTTGAAAAATTAACATAACCTAGGAATGGCCAAGTTCAAATTCTAAGAGAAATAGATTAAGCAAATCTTTCAAAGATGCTAAGTGATTTTTCAATAGTTTCAGAATAAGAAGAATCCATATGTCAAAATCAATTTAATAATCCTATTGGAATAGGTATAATCTATTTCAATTCTTAGTTTAACCTACATAAGTAATATAATAAAAACAATAAGAGTAAGTATAAGAGAATTAGAGTTATCGTGGTACTTTTGGAAAGAATCCATTCTTTTAGCCTAAATCAGAAAATACTGAAATAATTGAAAAAAGCTATATAGAGGAAGAACTTTATGATGATATGTCTGTTTTAAAAGATAAGGTTATGGGATTACTATAAGCTTATGCAGATGATTTAAAAAAATCAAACAATGATCCTACTATTAAATCTAAAATCTAAGTTGATGCAAAATAAGTAATGAAAGAGTATTCCTAAATTATTGAAAAGGTTAATCAATCTGATATATCCTAATTGAATGTTTCCCAAAATCAAGTTAAAAAAGTATTCTATATTCTTTAAATTTATTAAGGAATAAGAATTAAACTTAATGTCTAATTTGGTATCTGAATTCTTGAATAAGTTTGATATGCATAAACAACCTATTCTTAATGTCTCATAAGTATTAGAATAAAAATTAGCAAAATCAAGAGTCGTAAATTCCAATCAATAATTAGAACTTACAGTTATGCATTAAATTCCTTGTGATGAAACATTTTATTAACATGATTAATATAATGATGATAAATTAGAAATGAAAATTCAAAAACTTAAATAAATGCTCTAAGAAGAACTTGATAAGTAATAACTTATTTATTCAAAAAAAATACTATCAGATATGATATCAAATTTAAACTAAATATTAATTGCCAATGATGCCCAAACTGTTAAAACTATAATTTATAAAATTGAGAATATGATTAAATAATTGCCATAAGAAGATTGTGGATCTATATAACTCTATGATTATATGGCAAAAGCAATGAAGGCAACTAAAAGAAGAATTAAATAAATGGATCCATAAAATTAATAATAAGAAAATACACTCAAAAGAAAATTTTTTGATCTTGCTACCTAACTAAAAAATAAATTACCTTAAGATCATCCAGGTAGAAATGAAATGATATCAGTGCTATACGATCTTTATTGTTAAGCTAATAAAACTGAATAAATGGAGGACTTTATAATAAGTTAATTGAATTTAGTAAAATGATATTTATTATTTATATGAACAACGAATTTTAATCTCACTTAGGCAAATAATAATTTAAGATCTAATCTTATTTAATGGGAAGAGTATTAAAAGCAAAAAAATTGAACAATAGCTTTCTCTATCATAATTAAAGGATGATAGCGTTACTCAAAACTGGAATGCTTGTTTACTATTCTAAATGTTTCAAATCTCCATCATAAAATGCAGATCTAATTAAATCAAAACCTAAATATGGAGTATATTTTAATAATGTTCATCATTCATGTGTCAAAATTTCAGACAAAGAGGTTGAATTAATTGTAAAGTTTAAAAAGTCTTAACTATACAATTTTGATGATAATTTATTTAGTTATGTAAAAGAGCCTCGATCCTAGGTTGTAGTTCTTTGGATCTTTGTTATTTAAATAGATTAATAACTTCAAAAATAAACTGGTGATATTAGTAAAGGACGTGACAGTTTAAATTCTTTATATAACGGTCAAGTCTTTTGTTTTGATGAAAAGACATAAAAAAGTAATTAGTAGGCAAAGACAGAGAAAACATCAATTGAATAAAGAATTAATACAAATGATGTCAAAATTAAAAAAAGAGTCCATTGGCTTGATAATTTTACTTAAAAATAAATTATGGTAAAAAACTCACAATAATTTTTCTCAGAATAGAAAACTAATAATATTGATAATATTAAATAAGTATAATAAGAAGATGAATGGGAAATTAATGAAGAAAAAACTGATCTCACAATCAAAAGTATTTAAATCAGAATGGTTTCTTTATCATTAAATGGATCAAATAAAAATAATAAAATAGAGTGAATATTACTTCATATATCTAAAATCTAATCTTCAAATAATAATGTTTCTTTTATTATAATTATATTATATTAAAATTATAATTGCACATATACTATAAAATTGAATCTGGGTATATTAAAAATATAAATCATATATTTGATATTTATAGATTAATTATGAATACTTAAATATATAACTTAATCCATTAAGAACTAAATCAGATAAATTTTTAGTATTTTATTGATAATATTTTTTATATTATTAATTTAAATTTTATACAAAAATAAAAAAAATACATTTTATAATCTTTTTTGATTTGAATAAAGTATTTTTGTATTAAAAATAAAATGATTATTGAGAGAAGAATAAGGTTTTTATATTTGAATTAATTTAGTTAATTATTCAAGTAATTGTAAATATATTTGATTATCTACAACTAAGATTTAACTATAATTAAATATATTAAATTAACTTAAAATATATCCAATTCAATTATAATTATTATTTATTAATTCCATAAGAAATCATGAATTTTGTAATGAATTAAAATATCTATATTATAAATTATGGGTCAATAGCAGCAGTCAATTAAAAAAAATTTCTTTTGGCCTAGTAAAGGTGAAATTTAAGTGTGGACTATCCAAGAGTTAAAAGTTTATTTATTTTATAAGCAAGATCCTTTCTGAAGTGGATTCAAGATTATCAGAATAATAAAATGAGTCTTTGTCTTAAAACCCTATTGAATATTCGTTAACTTGGATAACTAAATCCAATTAAATTTTATTTACAGTCACTAGAAAATCTGATAATGGTAAAGTTAAATTTATTGTTGATTAAGGAACTGGGAAATTAATAAGTATATTTTATAGTAAAAATCATAGAAACTGAATATATTTAACTTGAAAAAGATGAGATTTCAATTTTTGATGAATTATCACCTTAAACAATGTGGAAATGTTGGGTTGAAATATGGCAAGGTTAACCAAAAAAGAATGATTATGTACTTAATAAATTAGAGAGTTAAGAAAATGCCCAATTTGAATGTATGAAAGGATCTGTTTTCAATCCAATAGTTAAATTATATAGGGAAAGAAGAGAATAAGTTTAATTCATAACTAGACAATTGTTTTATACTAATTAAAATGATAATTCTAAATCAAGCAAATACAAAATAAATATGTAATTCTGTAAATCATAAATTTGGATGTTTAATTGGGATCTTAAATAGAAGGTAGTTCCTTAACCATGCTTTTTAGAACTACAAGATAAATTATAATTGGAATCTTTATCATTTTATCAATATACTTTAAATTGAGTATAAACTAGTAATTATAAAAACATAACTGATATTTTTCAATAAGCAAATATTCCTCCACTTAAATTATTTATTGTAAATGGATTTATAAGACATCTATTTGATCCTATAAAAGATTGCATTTCACCTTTAAAATCAGGAGAAGAATAAAATTCTATCCTAGTGTGTCTTGGAATCTAAATAAAAAAATAATACTTACTTAAATTGATCTTACAGTCATTCTAGATAATTGAGGAGGAATTGTGGGAAATCTACCACAGAGTCTTATGGCTCTTCCTTAATAATTACATTCTTCATAGGCATAGAAACAAACATCATCAACATCTAAATATAAGTTGATAAATCACTTTATTCTAAATTAGCCTTTTTAGGCTTTGTAGCTTTTGTATCATCTTCAAATAAGTATTCACCTCTATATCCATCACCTCTTAATAAATCTCTAACAACTCGTCCTAAATCTTCATCAGACAAATTTTCTATTATTTTTTCACCTTATTCATCTTAATATTGTTCATCCTAATTTTAATTTCCTTCATCCCCTTCTTCACCACCTTCATCCCAATTCACTTCTTCAAAT
This sequence comes from Paramecium primaurelia, assembly GCA_905182975.1. Lineage (NCBI taxonomy): Eukaryota > Ciliophora > Oligohymenophorea > Peniculida > Parameciidae > Paramecium > Paramecium primaurelia. The sequence goes on from CAJJDM010000012.1 coordinate 578,515, forward strand.
TATGCTTCATCTTCTCCACCTGCTCCTTCTTGATTATCGTAAACTACATTACTATCTTCTCCTTTATTTTCATCATCATTATCATCAGAATTATTCTTATTAGAATTTTTATTTTTTTTTGATTCGTTTTCTGTTTCATCATCATCCTAAGACTCACGATTATTTTTTTTATTATTTTTATTTTAATCTTAAGATTTTCCTTTTTCTTTATTTCCCTTTGAATTATCATTAGAGTCTTCGTCATCACTCTTTGAACTTTTATTTTTTTATTCATCTCGTTATTATTAATCTTCTTCATCACTTTTATTATTTTAACTAGATTTTTCCTAAGAATTTTAGTCTTCACCCTTTTCTGATTTTGCTTCTTATTCTTTATCATCTTTTTCAGCTTATTTAGATTTAGTATTTAGTTTATTTTCTGCAAAAATTTGAGGCTTAAATTTTATATTGATTGCATCTTCCTCTTTCATAATTTCTAATCCTAGTAACAAATCGTCATCTTCATTTGCATAGCAAAAATACAAGCAGATGAATCCTATTAATATTATTACTTTTTTCATTCAATATATTAATATTAATACTTTAATTATTTCTACTGTGAAAAAAAAGAAGTTTTTTTATTATAAAATTCGAAATCATTAAAAGATGATTCTATAATCAAATAATAACAACTTTGGAATTTCTTTTTATCTATCCCATCACTTAAGTAACAGTGCTTTATTTATTTAAATTTTGAATCAAAATATCATTTGCTTTAAACCATTTTTCAATCCTTATTAAGTTTATAAGGTTCCTATAAATAAACTCTATTATTCAAAACATCCTTCAATTTTATTTTATTTTTTTATTTTAACAAAGGAATAAAATATTAATCCAAAAACATAATTGAATACATAAAATAGTAAGTTTCATAAAATAAGTATTAATATTTTTATTCATTTATTGTATTTGAAGATTTTTTTTCCACAGAATATTGAATAAATAATTAAATTAATATAGCTTAGTTTGAATCCGTTAAAAATGAATTCCCTCTCTTAATTATAACTCCTTTTAGCAAACAAACCTTCAAATACAAAAATGTTTTTGACCCGTTAACAAATTATCGATAAAGTAAAAAAAGAGAAAGAACTTTAACAAATTTAAAGTAACAGAATTCAAAACAAAAAAATTTCTAAACCTTAATCAGTTATGAAAGTGTCTATAGCTAAATCATCTACACAAAAATTATCTTAACAAAAAAAAACATTTAGTTGCTCTAAGTTTTAGATTAATGAGTTAGTTCCTGATTATGAACTAATTTGCAAAAATACTCATAAATCATTATAAAATCAATAGTCAACATTAAATACAGATTATTTCAACTTTGTTAATACAAAAACGAAAGCAATTAAAGATTTTTAAGAAAGAAAAGATGAATTTTAATAAATTGAATTAAACCCTTCTTAAATGTTATCAGGATTAGGATAGTATTAATAAATGAAAAATGAATTAATGAAATCTTTTTTAGATATAGAATAAATGCTATTAAGAAAAACACATTGATTAATAATAATTAATATTGTTTAATATTATACTTCATTAACATTTTAATAAATTTTATTATTCGATGAAGCCATTTAAATAATTCTCTACTTCTGGTTGAATAATTGAAATTAATTCTGTTGAGAAGTTCATTATAAAAACATTTAAGTACTAATTAGAAATATTTTAAGCAATTGTTAATTCATCTTGGTTTTCAATTTATTTTAAATTATTTAAACTAGGTTAATCATAACTTTAAAAGTTTGTTATAAATGAAGATAAATAATCTGTAACAATTTCTTCAACTATTTATTTTTTAAATATATTATTAGATTATTCTTGTATATCTTCTTATTAAAGAGGCATATTATCATTTTTATTAATTTAATTTTGTTATTGAAATGATGAATTTTGATCTTATTCTTAATAATCTTCAACAAAATCTTAATTTTCTAGCTAATCATTTGATGTTAATTCTACTTTTTCCTCTTTTATAATAATTTCACACTAACATTCAAAATCATACTTTTATATTTTATTTTTAATTTAAATTATATCGATATTTTTAAGAGTTTAGATTGTCAATTCTCTTTTAGGCTTTTCAATTCTATAATTATGTAAATTAATACTTTTATACTATCTCAACCTTTTTAGAAGATTGATAATAATCAAATAAAGAAGCTGATTATATTAAAGATAATTGTTTCTTATTTTTAATTATGATTTCTTTATCTTTCTCTTAATGAGTTTTTAATGATTATTCTATTTATTGCAAATTCTATTCAAGTGATTGTTTCTCCTATATTAGTTCATTTATATTATCTTATTATTCTTATATTTAATCTTCTAAGTATTTAGATTCTTCCTTCAATTTCTAATTTTCAGCTTCTATAATTTTACTTATATATTATCAATTATTACATAACGCTTTATTTGGCTTATAATTGGGAATTTAATTATTCTATATTTTAGATTTAGGAATTTAATTTAATTTAATTTTGTTATTGAATTTTAGTTAATTCTAATAATTTTTTATCTTTCTCTTATAATTGTTAATTAAATTAATGTTAGATTGTCTTAATGTCATCATTTTGATTCTCATTTTAATTTAACTATTTTCTGTAGGATGACTGATTGCCTTTCTACTATTATTCTTATTATTTCTTCATAATAATCTAAAGCTTTTCAAGCTCTCTCTATAAATTATCATTTAATAACTTTAGTTTATTAATTTCCCCTTTCTACTCTTAGATTTTAGATAAATAACCAATAATCTAATTTTTCTTTGGTTCAGATCCTCTTGGCAAAACATCATCAAGCATAGATCGTAAATGATTAATCTCATCTTCATATTATTGAATTTGAATCTCAAAATCTTTAGGTATATTTTCAGCTAATCTTTACTAGAGTTAAACTTGTTATTTGAGAATCTCAATTTCATTTTGCTACAATCTAATTTTATGTTAGAAAGATGTAAAAAATGTAAAATGGTCGGACTTTTTTCTTGTAAAGAGATCTGATCTTGTCATTTGATTATCATCCACGATATCATTGTTATTGTGTTAAACCTATTTAATAAGATTGCATAACATAAATTATATATACTTTTAGTTTTATAGTTTTGGTTAATGATTACTTTTAATCTGTAGGTCTATTAGGTGATAGTTTCTGTTCTAAAAGTTCTTCTTTGTTCCTGGCAGACAGCTTTTAGGCTTATGCGCTTTTTGGTCGTTTCATAATATATTAAATTATTAATAATTATATTATTATTTCTCAAAAGTAAATATTAGTAACTATAACATATTATTCTCAAATCACAAAAATAGATCTTAACTAAAATTAATTGTTGAAGCATGATTGTAGTGAGAAAGTTAATACTTTTTAATAAGGGATGGAAATGGTTAACTAACTTCATCTAAAAACCAAGTTTAAATTAACTCCTTTGTTAATTTATTAATTTGGTTAGAATCAACCTAAGAGCTAAAAGTTATGATTTTACCTTTAACATTGATTAATCAATCTTTTTGTTCGAGACTTTCCCAACAATATCTAAAATAGTTCCTACTATTAAGAAAGGGTCTCCATTGGCAAATCCATAGCTAAATGAAGCCAATTATATCAGATATCAACTAATTAAATTTATATAATCAACCTAATTTAATCATCTACTTCAGCTATATGTTCAAATATTCGAAGTGGAGATATGAATGATAGATTAAAATTTATATTTTACAGTATCTAACCTTCTGCCTTCAAAATATCTTCTTTGCTATAAACCTCATCACACAGTTTTGATAATTAACCACTTTTTGGAACACCATAAACTTCTTAATATTTTGATGCAATGAATAAACAAGCAATTCCAAAAAGTTGAAATCTATTTTTTTATACTAAATGGGTTTCAATAAATCTTTATAATAAATTTTAATATACTTGTCTATAAGCCATACAGTAAGCAGAAGAGTTTCTAATTGCAATTTTAGTTTATGATGCACTTCAAAGAGCCAATTAATAAGAACATTTCTCATTTTTAGAGTTATTTAACTTTATGAATAAAATGCATTATATGAGATAGCATTTTATAATTATTATTATTACTTTTGATTGAGTTCTTGAAGATAATTATAAATATCTTATTTATAAGTTTTAACTAATTATGGATTACTATAATTTTCTATTGATGAAAATTTATCTAATCCTTTTGTAATTAAATCTACAAATAAAAAAATAAAGTTTACATTTATTACTATTAGGTAATGATATTGAAGCATTGTTATTATTATTATTATTATTATTATTATGAGTTTAATTAATGATAGAAATCTAGATGTTTGTTAAACTTCTATTTTTTAAAGTTCTTTAAATATGCTAATATTAATCAGTTTTTTATCTGGGCATTTCATAACTAATATGCCTTTGATCCTCTCTTTTTGAATTCTCTCTTATATTTTGTGATTTATTCCATTTTGAAACTCTAATAACTCTTGGTTTAATATTTTATTGAGATAACTCATCTTTAATATAGAGAGTAGATTAAACTCTAGTTTATCTATTTTAAACAAATTAAAAGTTTCTATTTTCTTTGTTAGCTTCTAGCATTTTCAAAATATTCACAGATTTCATCGTTGTTATTTTAACGACTATATAAATTATAATTAATAAAAATTGGCCAAATATAAACTAAACAGTCTCTTAATCAAATCAAATATTAAAAAACAAATTTAATTTACATTTCTTTTCTTTNTTTACCTTTAACATTGATTAATCAATCTTTTTGTTCGAGACTTTCCCAACAATATCTAAAATAGTTCCTACTATTAAGAAAGGGTCTCCATTGGCAAATCCATAGCTAAATGAAGCCAATTATATCAGATATCAACTAATTAAATTTATATAATCAACCTAATTTAATCATCTACTTCAGCTATATGTTCAAATATTCGAAGTGGAGATATGAATGATAGATTAAAATTTATATTTTACAGTATCTAACCTTCTGCCTTCAAAATATCTTCTTTGCTATAAACCTCATCACACAGTTTTGATAATTAACCACTTTTTGGAACACCATAAACTTCTTAATATTTTGATGCAATGAATAAACAAGCAATTCCAAAAAGTTGAAATCTATTTTTTTATACTAAATGGGTTTCAATAAATCTTTATAATAAATTTTAATATACTTGTCTATAAGCCATACAGTAAGCAGAAGAGTTTCTAACTGCAATTTTAGTTTATGATGCACTTCAAAGAGCCAATTAATAAGAACATTTCTCATTTTTAGAGTTATTTAACTTTATGAATAAAATGCATTATATGAGATAGCATTTTATAATTATTATTATTACTTTTGATTGAGTTCTTGAAGATAATTATAAATATCTTATTTATAAGTTTTAACTAATTATGGATTACTATAATTTTCTATTGATGAAAATTTATCTAATCCTTTTGTAATTAAATCTACAAATAAAAAAATAAAGTTTACATTTATTACTATTAGGTAATGATATTGAAGCATTGTTATTATTATTATTATTATTATTATTATGAGTTTAATTAATGATAGAAATCTAGATGTTTGTTAAACTTCTATTTTTTAAAGTTCTTTAAATATGCTAATATTAATCAGTTTTTTATCTGGGCATTTCATAACTAATATGCCTTTGATCCTCTCTTTTTGAATTCTCTCTTATATTTTGTGATTTATTCCATTTTGAAACTCTAATAACTCTTGGTTTAATATTTTATTGAGATAACTCATCTTTAATATAGAGAGTAGATTAAACTCTAGTTTATCTATTTTAAACAAATTAAAAGTTTCTATTTTCTTTGTTAGCTTCTAGCATTTTCAAAATATTCACAGATTTCATCGTTGTTATTTTAACGACTATATAAATTATAATTAATAAAAATTGGCCAAATATAAACTAAACAGTCTCTTAATCAAATCAAATATTAAAAAACAAATTTAATTTACATTTCTTTTCTTTGATGAACGTGAATAATCAAATGAGATGATCTAATTAAAATATAATTGTAAATTTTAAAATATTACATCATAAATACTATCAAATATCTTTTAATATTATTTGATAAAATATTATTAATAATTATAAAAGAATTATAAATAATTAGATTATAAAAATAAAATAGACTAATTTTTTTTAACATTTAAATTTTGTTCTATTTATCCAACCCATAATAAAATAAAATTTTTATAAAACCTTTATATGCCCTTTCTACAGTAATGTATTGAGGTCATGCTAGCGAGTTACTTCATTAAAATTAAAAATCAATCGTTGAAAAATTTAGATAATCTAGAAGTTCAACTTGACTTAGGAGCTAAAACAGAACACCAAAAAACACTTAAGGTGAATAACTTATCAAATTCCACTTGCGGCGCTCTACCTCAAAAATTTTTTACATTTTTTCTAGAATTTAATTATAAATATATCATATGATAATATATTTTTTAACCCACTTACTGAGTAGGATTTTCAACTTATTTTAAATAAATTTCATTGCCAAGAATTTAAGAGTTTCTCAAAATATATTTTAAATTTCTAACTACAAATAGCTTTATAACCCTGTAAATTCTATAGGCATACTAATTTTTATAAGTGGTACTGCATATGAAGTCAAATATGGGATCAATATTTAGGTTATAGATTTGATATATCTTAGTTTAATGTTTCTCCTTAAAATGAAATGGATGGTGTGAATCAGAATCTGCTATAAATCAAAGATACTTAGAAAATAAAAGTTCTGTTTTTGTAAAAAAGATAACTATATTAGAAGGAAAATAATAATAATAATAGGAAGATTATGAAGAAGTAAATTATCTAAAGCTATTATTTAGATTTGATGGTTAACTAATACTTTTAAAAAATTATAAGAAAGAAATATAACAATTGTAGGATAAAGTAGAATTAAAATTAATGAATATGGTAAATAGTTATTTGAAAAAGTTAAAGAAATAGAATATATTCATGCAAAATTGTAAGAGTAAAATGCTAATGTATAAGAAAAAGTATAGATATTTAATTGATTAAGTAAATACTTGGAAAACAAAATTTTTATAATAACAAATGTAAAAATCTATTTAAAATTATTAAAGGGAGTTCTTTGAATTATAGAAGAATTGATAACATCTCAACTAAAAGAATTTTAATAAGTTTTATATTATATTTAAATATTTATATATTTAATAAATTATAATAATGTTGCAAAAGTGTATACAATTAGCAAAGACAGCTTAATTTTCGCAGGTTGTGAAATCTTACACTAGCTTAGCATAACATAAATGGTTAGATTATGATGAAACTCATAAAGTATTATGAATAATATTAAGAAATCACTCCAAACTCATAAAAGCAGAGCTGAAGAATTTATTCATAAAATTCCAATAATTGAAGTAGATTCTGATGTGGTTAGATGCTTAGTAATCAAATAATAATATCTTTAAGGGTGGTACCCATATCAATGCAGGACATCCTCAAGTTTATATAAAATTAGATACAAGAACTGAAGGAACACCTTAAACTTGCAAATATTGTGGTTTATAGTATGTTAAGAAGGGAAATGGATCACATCATCATTGAGCATCAATCAAAATATCATCATAATTCAATAATATTAATATGAGTATATACAACACTACTCATAATTTTGGTATAATGGTATAATCTAACAAAGATCTTGCAATATCTATAGGGTTTTATATTGATTTTGAATAATTATTCTTAAGGTACTTTTTCACTTAAGCTTCTACTTCTAATAACTATAAAAAATTATAACTTTTATAAATACTTCTTAATCTGTAAATAAAATGTTAACTTATTCTGAATCAACCTTTTTATTGATATTAATACATCTCATTGTAGAGTAAGTGTTAATAGCATTTTTAATAGTTTCAATTGAGCAACTCTCATAATGTTCCATTATATGTTCTCCAAACATTTATTCAGCAAATCCTTATATCTGTGCAATCAATTCTGCCAATTCAAAGGTTGTACTTGCTTCACTCACTCGTTTTAATTGATATAAATAAACTATAGTAGCCCAATAACATTCTACTAAGGGCCATATAATTGAACAAGTAAATTGAGAAGCTTATTCACCAAATTATTGATTAACTCTAATTTTATCTGAAACCTTTTCTAATACATTTTTATCGATCATATAATATATGAAATCAATCATTTATTCCTTAGTAGTTATTCTATTTCTAATTACATATTCCCTTTTTAGTAATTTTAATAAAAAATCACTTTCTTCCCATAATCTTTCAATACTTACACCCTCCTTATGAGATAATAAATGTCCAAATCCATTTAAAGCACAACAAACTATACCTTCACTAAAGAAAATATGAGCTAATTGATTTCTATAATAACTTAACAACAATATGCTTTTGTATTCTTGCTTTGGAATCAATGTCAATTCAAAAACATTCTTTTTTTTTTTATCAATCAAATCTTATAAAAATCCAATTGAATTTCTTACTGTAACATCACTTTGACCATTATTTGTAATAGATGTCTTAGCTCCTCTAATTGTAATCTATTTTAAAACCCATTCAAATCGTTTAATTAATTAATCTTCTGTAATGCCTCTTCTATTCATTAATAAAAGTGAGGATACTATTCCTGTTGGCATGACTACCAATTCTTCAATTAATCTATAAGCTACCTCATATCCTAAAGTTTCTACTGCTATTTTTCTATCTCTCATATTTTCAAAAGAATCTAATCCTTATTATTTTGACCATTCTTTAAGAGATATCATTTTCCCAAAACCAACATGAATTTTTCCAAAATTAGATGATAATATTTTTAATGCTTTAATAACTCTTATTAATGATTCCTTGACTTTCTCTTCACCTAGTAATTCATATGGATATGTATCTGCTTCCAAAACTTTTTCATAATTGATAGTGATTGGCAAAATAGTGGCATTTGGTATTTTTTTATCAAAGACTGCATCGCTTACTATACTAAGTAATCCAAATTTAGGATTTAAAGTTTTTCCAGTTCTAGATCTTGTCCCTTCAATAAAGAACTCTAAGTAGCATTCTTCAATCAAAATTCTCTAGACATATTCATAAAATATAGCTTTATAAAGGATGCTATCTTCTAATTGTTTTCTTTTCAAGAAAAAAGCTCCAGAAGCTCTCAAAATTATGGGAATAATAGACATTTATAAAAAATCTTCAGCTGCTGCAATATGTGGACATTTAATTTTATATGAAAAGAATACATATGAACACTAAATATAATATGATATTAGATTACCATAATAAAATCAATGTAAGATCTATGGGTTGGCATAAATATTAAAGGTCCACCTTCTTTTTAATTATAATTTTGTAATTCTAATAAAGCCTATTCATTTATTTGAACTTTCTCATAGATTTGTCTAAAAACTTTAGTTATAAACCAAGCAAAAATACGGATTACTCCCATATTATAATTAGCAAACATAACTTCACAAATGTCAACCCCTTATTTTTCAATATTTTAATGGAATTTCTCTAGATTAAGAGTAGCAGATTAATATTTTTTTGCTTTTTCTTCTACCAATTATTTGATTACAGATTGTACTCTTTATGAATTCATTACTAAACTAATTTATTCTTTTGCACTTTTTGTTTTAAAATCTTATCCATTACTCAAACACCATTCAATATCACTAAAATAAGATTATTAATTTCTTTAAGATAAAACATCAGTACTTTACTCATTTAGTTCTCTAGTTTAATCTTTTAATATATATTTTTGGATTCCCCAATTAAATCTCTCTAAATATTTTCTCCAATTCAATTTTTCAATATCAACATTAAAATATTACTTTTCAGATTCACTCAAGAATTTAATTAATAAATTACTATTGGAACTTTCAAATATCCATTCATTTATAACAAATGGTTTGAATGTTTCATTTATTGATTCGGCTCTTTCTATTATTTTCTTTAATCTCTTCGCTTATATTTTCATTTCCTTATTTCCTATCCGATTAGCAATCTAATAATACATTAAAGCAGGAGTATTTTTTATTTTAGTCATAAGTTTATATAACTTTTCATTTTTATAAAATGTTAAATTAGGTTTAGAGAATTATTGAGAACTTGGAGATTTTGTCCAAAATTAAGCATTTACTTCTTTAGCCAAAGCCCATGTCATTGGGTTTTTGGCTGAAGAACAACAATGATATACAGAAACCTCTTTTCTCCCATTTTAATATGCTCCAGCTGTTAAAATAAAGTCTGATACATAGTCAACAGGCACTTAATCTCCAATTAAGCATTCATCCCCATTTAATGTTTTAATTAATCCTAAACCAACAAAAAAAAATATTGCACTGCTGGCCACTAAACTATCAATCCATCCTGGGACTGGATCTCTCCATGATGCACCTACTATAGAGGGTCTTACAAAAGTCAATGGAAAATTTGGAGATCTTGTTTAGACTAATAGTTTTTCTGCTATACATTTTGTAAATGTATATGTATTTGGAAAATCTCCAATTATGTCTTTTACATTTTTTTCCAAGATGCTGACAGGTGTTTTAAGTAATTAAGTGACTAATTATTCTAAATTCTCTTAGCCTGGATCATAAATTTTTTCTTCAATATAACCTCCTTTATCTGAATTTACATAAGCTGTTGAAATATGAATAAAATTTTCTAAATTTTTGATTTATTATGCTAAAGCTATAAATCTCTAAGGTCCTCTTACATTGATTAATATAGCATCATCTAATCTTGCATTGAAATCAACACTGGCTGCACAATTAATTATTATCTATCTATTGTAATTTTTTGTTTACATTGACATTATTAATTATTATTTGCTTATCATGTTAAGATAAACCTAAACCATCCTTTAACATATCTCCTTCTATAGGATATATTTTTTCACTAATAAATTTCTCAAATCCACTTCCATATGTCTTTCTCAATCTATCAAAGCACTATATATTAATAATATTGCTATTACCTAAGAGTCTAGAATCTCTCTTTTGAATCTTTCCATTAGATTGCTTCCCTTTTTCTATCTTATCAACACATAAATACAAGCTATGTTTGGAAGACAACGCAAGGTCTTTTCTAATAACACTTTACCAACAAACCCTATAAAAATTAGTTTTCATTTCTACCTGTGCATCCAGTAAGAAACAAGACCTTCTTGTCATAGTACTCTTACAGCATATATATAATAATTAATTTATGGAAATGATTTAAAATTTATTCAATTTCATTACATGTAGATATTCGATTTTCCATCATCAAAATATAAAGATTTGTATTAATTTAATTAAAATCTATATAAATCTATAGATCAAACTAATTAGCCATGATTTTATAATAATTAACCTTAAAGTTAATTCTAGTTTATTTTTAAATTGTATTGAGTAACATACATAAGCATAATTTGTAATAATAATATATATATATTATAATATCTTCAATCAAAGTTATTACTTTAATTTATTCATTTCTTCATATACTTTCGAATAAAACTGCTTTTAATTTGTTTCCATTTATTACAATTAAAATTAATGATTAATTAACTCATTATCACAACAAAGTAAACTTGATTTTTAATTAATTTCTTCCTATTATTAAATTTCATATTATTTTTATTGTTATAATTATTACTGTTATTAATTTATTTAATCTTATGCACTTAAATTCATAATTCCTGTAAAAGAAGTAGAATGATTTTATCTTTTACTAAATAATATTTCTTCATAATCAGAATTATTTCCAAAATAAGAATATTATTGAGTTTTTAAATTAGTCTTACTAGTATGTCTAATTTTTTGTAATAAATTTGCAACTCTTTGTTAACATTCATTAATTCCAATTTTATTTGTTCTTATTTTATTATTATTTGGTGTTAATGAACCTGTTCTATTGATCTATCTATCTGTCATTTAAACTTAGATTATCTATTCTAAAAGTCTATTATATTTTTCTATTTTATCTCCTAATTCTAATTTTTATTTCAAAAGTTCATCACTCTTAATCTTCAATTTTTTAGAGTAATTCTTTAATTCTTTATATTTTTATTCTAACTAAACTATATATGACTGATTTAAATACTTAAGTTTCCCTCTATTTTAATTTTAATTCCCATTAGTTATAATAATTTTCTTTATCTTATTTAAAATAACTTTCCTAATTGTTTTTATTCTAATTATTTGTGACTTTAATCTTTTAGTTTAATGTATTATTGTTAATTAACATATTTCAAATTTAATAATATATTTTTATTGTTATAATTATTAACATCTTAAATTAATAGATATTTATTTAGAGCCAGAAACAAAGAAATTGTATCATGTCAATTTTAATTATAGTAATAATATATATATTTGGTTTTATAAATTAGAAATCATTGAACAAAAATATAATATAATGATAGTTTATTAATTAATTTAGAATTATCAATAAAATTTTAGCTATTGCTTAGAGGTTGCAGTAGAATAAAATGCAGAAACGTGAACTGAGCTTCTTTTTCCAATTTCTTAAGCTGATGATTTGTTCATTCTTTTTAATTCTTTTTCTCTACTTTAAACAAGTTTCTATTTTATTATTAATAAATTACATGTTTGAGACTTTGAAGATTTTCGCACGAGATATTTGAGACAGTTTAAGGCTTTATATGATTATATGAATATTATTAAAGATCTTAAGAAAAGTTTCTTTATTCTTTGAACATTTCATTCATAATTTTATTTAATCTGTTCAATCTAATTTGTTAACCAAATGAATTCACATCTTTAACTTCAAATAAGTAATGTTAAGAATTGAATTCTTAAGCAGCACTTTTTTTATCTTATTATTTGCTTGAAATTATTTAGCTAAAAGCTCTTTTAGGTCTTTAATTATTTCCTTTTGTATTTTCAGTTTCTTCATTTATTTCATCTTTCTATTCTTCTTATTCATCTTCATATTATTTAGATTCTTCAATAAATTCTTCAAAAACAAACTTCTTTTCAATTTCTTTATTTACTGTAACATCCTTTGAAACAAAAGGATCTGATTAAATGGGATCAATTTTGACTCCAGATTATTATAACATTTTATCTAATTAATCAAGTTATTCCAATTATTCTTTAACTTCCTTTTACTGATTCTTTTTATTCAGATGTTTAAATAAATCATCGAGATATTTTTATTTCTCCATAAATTTTTCATCTGAAAGTGGTTTAAATACTTTAAATTCATCTAAGACAGTGGGTGTCTTTGATGTTGATTTCAATTAAGGAACAATTTCAAAAAATCGAGTACCTTTAAATTTAACATAAGATTTAATTTCCTCTCTACTTTTTCTATAAATACCACGTAATTTCTTGATATCTTCTTTAAGATTGACTATATGGTACATTTTATTAATTTCTTCAATATATCTTCTTAGATATTCTATCCTTGCTTTATAATTATGTTTTTATTCACCTTCATCCATTAAAACCTTTCTCATAATGTTTATATCTTCTTAAATATCTGTACAAATATCACTCAATCTAGTTTTCCATCCATTATCATAATCATATGAAACTTCTCCTCCAACATTTTACCATCCATTAATTTTATTAGCATCAGGAGGATGAATTTTTAGAACTCTACATTTTGAAGGGCCATCATAATTTTAAGTTGCATCTAATTTACAAATACGTCTTTAGCTAAAAGTTTTACCATTAATATCATTTTGTTTTAAAAACAAGTAAGAAATAATCCTATCTAAACTACATTTTGGATGATATAAAGTTTAGAACTTAGGACATGGATCAAAAAAAGGAGCCTAGACTTGATTAAATTTTGATTTACTTCTTCATTTTTAGGAGGACTTATAATAGGATGTAATCTTGTAATTCTTGCCTGTTTCATATTGAAATATAATTTATTAAGCAAATAATTATAATTATAATAGAAACATAAAAATTCATTATTAAGCACACTGAACTCTTTATCCTCTTGGTTAACTTTCTTCTTCATCATCATCTCGTTTACCTCCTTCTGGATTTGAATTAAGATTATTAACATCATATTCTTCTAAATATATTCGTTTATTAGGATCAAATTTTACTTTACTTTCTGAAGGTTTAGGTAAAATCTTAATATATTTTGATAATAAATACATTTTTGAGAACATTAATTTATTCTTATTTTAATTCAGTAGGCATTTCAATTTCAAATTAAATATGAAGATCTCCTTCTTACATAGCATCTTTATAGAATGGCATACCTTTATGTTTGATAGTTCTAAAACTATCTATAAAATATTATAAAAAATATAATACTTGGAGATATAACTTCTCCTGGTTTAGTTGATATATTAAGATAAGATCCATCTAAGAATTTAAGTGTAAATTAACAACCAGTTAAAGCCTCTAATAATGTAATCTTTTTAGTTGTATATAAATCTGCTCCTCTTCTTTCATACATAGGATGTTTCTTTATTCTAATTCTTATATATAAATCTCCAGCCATCACTCCAGGATATTCATCTGATTCTCCATAAAATTAATAGTCATGTTCTTCTGGTACACCTTTCTCTAAAGGTATCTCAACTATCTTTTCTACATCAATAACTTTATTTCCATGACATTTCTTGCATCTATCCTTCTCTGAAAATATGGTACCCTCACCTCTGCAATCTGAACAAGGTCCACTTGATTAAGAATACATTCCTGGACCTAACATTGTTAATTTTTGAACAACTCCTTTTCCTTTACAAGTTGAACATTATTTTGAGTTAGCTCCTCCCTTTCCATCACATCCTTCACATACTCTCTTTCTCTAATGTTTAAGATGAATGATCTTTCCTTCATAAACATCTTCTAAAGTCACTTCTAATTCTCTTAATTTAGCCTTCATTTTTTTAGGACCTGATTCTTTACGACCTCCTCCAAAGAAATGACTAAATATATCTGACATATCTCCACCTCCTCCACCATTTTTCACACCTTCCATTCCAAATCTATCATAAAGGTCTTTTTTCTCAGGATTTGATAGTATTTCATATGCTTCTGTTAATTTTTTAAACTTATTATTAATTTTGGTATAAATACCTTTTCAGGATCTCCTCCTTTATCTGGATGTTCTCGTACTGCTTTTTTTCTAAAAGCTTTCTTAACTTCATCTGTTGTGGCACCTGGTTGAACTCCCAATAATTCATATAATGATTTATTATCAACATTTTATGGTTAAGAAGTAGAATTTTCTTCTTCTGCTCCTCCAAAAGGAAAACCACTAAATCCTTTGAAACCTCCTGAAAACATTCAAAATAATTAAATATTTCTATAGATTGTAATGTTCTAAGATACCTTTTAAATAATTTAGATTTTTCTAGAAAAATACTAAAACTCTTAATGCTGATATTAAAATATAATAATTGAAATATGTAATTTTATAACAATTCCATTCTCTATATTCTACTCAATTATTTCAACAATTAAAAACTTAAATTATGAATACTTAGCTTGTAAAATATATCTAATATTAATAATAATATCATATAATAAATGAGTATATTATTTAAAGAATAGTTATTAAGTTACAATAAAGAAATTGAAACCTCAATGAAAATTCTATTATAATTAGAAGAATATACTGAATAAGAAAATATTATGTAAATTGCAAAATTATTAATAACTTAATCAGAAGTAATAAAAGAATAATAGATTAATATTGATGAAGTAGAAATATTATGTAAA
Organism: Paramecium primaurelia; assembly: GCA_905182975.1. Taxonomy (NCBI): domain Eukaryota; phylum Ciliophora; class Oligohymenophorea; order Peniculida; family Parameciidae; genus Paramecium; species Paramecium primaurelia. The sequence continues at coordinate 594,262 of CAJJDM010000012.1, forward strand.
GATTTACAAGAACAAATTGATAATCTATGCATTCATAAATAGTAATTAATAAATGAGAATCAGAAATATAGTTCATAAATATATGAGTTATAAAAAAATTATAATTCCATAAAGAAGTAGCTTGATTCTGAAGAATACCATAATCAACAACTTTCCTAATTGGAATCTCACATAAAAACGTTATAATTGGAGTTATATTTCTTAAATAATTATAATACTTATCTAATTTCCGAGAATAAGAGACTAAATGAAAATAATTAGTAGTTATTATTAATTATTGATGATCATGAAAAATGAATTTAAAGAATGAACAATGATTAAAAATAACTAGATCTTATAAAATAAGAAATCTAAAACTAGATTCAATTAAATAATAAAATGGCATAATCCTAAGATTTATTAATAGAATAAATGAAACAAATAGCAGAATATGAACTTAAATTAGATTTTTTTCAACAATAACAACAAAGTACTCTTTAAGTAGAATGTCATTCTCTTTGGTTAATGATTTAGTTAATTAAGAAGATATATATTAGAAGGTTAATGAAACTATATAGTCTGAGTTTTAGAGTATCATTTAAAATACAGATAGTACTCGAATCAATAATATTGAATAAATTGATGAATTTAGTTATTTTAAAAAAGAATATTGTGGATTAAAAGATAATCAATATATTAAAGAAATTATAAAAAAAGATAGAGTAATAATAAAACTTTTAGATCTAGTATAAAAATTACACTCATCCTAAAAATTTAAATGAAATTGGGAATGGATTGTATGATGGAAGTGGAAAATAAGCATCTTTCAAAGTTTCACAAAAATAAGGATTTTTGTAAATGCAATAGAAAACACTCTTTGGATTTTAGGATTGGGTTGAATTCTTTGCATTAATGACAGATGTGGGACTATTATTATTTAAATCAGCTGGAGATATGCATCCAATCCTATTTGTCCCATGTGCAGATGCAATTATAATTAAAAATCCTTTGAAATGTAAACCAAATTGTCTTAAGATCAAATATAGAGATTATGAATACATTTTTAATGTAACTTCATAAGCATTGTTAGAAGAATGGTATTAAGAATTAAATAGATAAGTAATTAGTTAACATAAATTCCAACTATCTTAATCATTAAGGAATATTTGAGTTATAATTTATAAATTATGTATTATAAAATATTTCACTCTAGTTTAGGTTCAGAAATTGGATAATCATATTCCTGTTGCAATTTAAATCTTAAACTTAAGAATTATCTTTGAGACTAGTCTTGGCTATTTTACTCCCATTTTGTTTATNAAAGAAATTGAAACCTCAATGAAAATTCTATTATAATTAGAAGAATATACTGAATAAGAAAATATTATGTAAATTGCAAAATTATTAATAACTTAATCAGAAGTAATAAAAGAATAATAGATTAATATTGATGAAGTAGAAATATTATGTAAAGATTTACAAGAACAAATTGATAATCTATGCATTCATAAATAGTAATTAATAAATGAGAATCAGAAATATAGTTCATAAATATATGAGTTATAAAAAAATTATAATTCCATAAAGAAGTAGCTTGATTCTGAAGAATACCATAATCAACAACTTTCCTAATTGGAATCTCACATAAAAACGTTATAATTGGAGTTATATTTCTTAAATAATTATAATACTTATCTAATTTCCGAGAATAAGAGACTAAATGAAAATAATTAGTAGTTATTATTAATTATTGATGATCATGAAAAATGAATTTAAAGAATGAACAATGATTAAAAATAACTAGATCTTATAAAATAAGAAATCTAAAACTAGATTCAATTAAATAATAAAATGGCATAATCCTAAGATTTATTAATAGAATAAATGAAACAAATAGCAGAATATGAACTTAAATTAGATTTTTTTCAACAATAACAACAAAGTACTCTTTAAGTAGAATGTCATTCTCTTTGGTTAATGATTTAGTTAATTAAGAAGATATATATTAGAAGGTTAATGAAACTATATAGTCTGAGTTTTAGAGTATCATTTAAAATACAGATAGTACTCGAATCAATAATATTGAATAAATTGATGAATTTAGTTATTTTAAAAAAGAATATTGTGGATTAAAAGATAATCAATATATTAAAGAAATTATAAAAAAAGATAGAGTAATAATAAAACTTTTAGATCTAGTATAAAAATTACACTCATCCTAAAAATTTAAATGAAATTGGGAATGGATTGTATGATGGAAGTGGAAAATAAGCATCTTTCAAAGTTTCACAAAAATAAGGATTTTTGTAAATGCAATAGAAAACACTCTTTGGATTTTAGGATTGGGTTGAATTCTTTGCATTAATGACAGATGTGGGACTATTATTATTTAAATCAGCTGGAGATATGCATCCAATCCTATTTGTCCCATGTGCAGATGCAATTATAATTAAAAATCCTTTGAAATGTAAACCAAATTGTCTTAAGATCAAATATAGAGATTATGAATACATTTTTAATGTAACTTCATAAGCATTGTTAGAAGAATGGTATTAAGAATTAAATAGATAAGTAATTAGTTAACATAAATTCCAACTATCTTAATCATTAAGGAATATTTGAGTTATAATTTATAAATTATGTATTATAAAATATTTCACTCTAGTTTAGGTTCAGAAATTGGATAATCATATTCCTGTTGCAATTTAAATCTTAAACTTAAGAATTATCTTTGAGACTAGTCTTGGCTATTTTACTCCCATTTTGTTTATCAACAAACCATAATCCAATATTACTAATTAATCCAATAATAGCACTGCTGCCTAAAATAATAACATATGTCTATGAAGTTTCATCTGATATTAAATGGCCTACAATAACTGGAAATACTGTTAATCCAATATTCTAAACAGCATTTACAACTCCAAATGCTGTTCCAGCAGCTCTTTCTGGCACACATAAAGGAACACAAGGCCACATAACTGCAGCATAAAGAGAGTAATAGACCCCATTTAAAATTTATCCGAAGATTAGTGCAGTAAGACATGCATTTTATGAATCACAAGTAATCATTATAAAAATAATATTCATTAATACAAGTAAATAACCACATAAAACTAATAAATGAGTTCTTCTCCACTTAGATTTATTTATTTATTTTCTTGAGATTAATTTATATAAAATATGAATAAATAAATTAGTAAGGGTCAATTTGTACCAAATTTGTCAATAACAAATCCAAAGACAGGAGTAAAGAATGAAGCCGTATAATATGGTATACTGTAAATATTATGTGCTTAATTTTGACTCATATGATATAATAAATGTAAATGTGAGAGTAAGAAGATGAAAATCTAATTTAAACTCTTTGATATCACTTAATGTTATTTTATCTCCTTCAATTTTAGCTTCTACATTATCTCTATTATTACAAAATTAATCTAATAAAGCTAATACGATACTAATCTGTGCTAAAGTAGCTTCTAAATTAAAATAGACATGCTAAGATCAAAGCTAACTATCTAATATTAGTATGATGCCAAGATTTTTGGTTATTAATAATCAACTCTTATGATTAATCCTTGATTTCGGATTCATTCATTCGTAGAAGAATATTGTAGATTTTAATATATGGACATTATGTCGATTATATAATTATGTTAATATGATATTCTAATAAACTGCATGATATTACTATTCATCATTGATTTTTATAAATTTGATGATTTAATACATGAATATGATATAACTTTAAACATATTTTAAATTATAATTTATTATCATAATTTATGAACTATTTCATATTCATATAATAAATACTAAAATAAGTTTATTAATAAATTTCATTAATTATTTATCTGTTAAACATAATTATACAACAATGAAAGATACTACCAGACGTATATTTGAAAAGGAGAACCAAGCTGAAGTTTCTAATAATATTGACAAAAGAACTAATTAAAAATCATTTACTTAATTAGTCTCANTAACTTCATAAGCATTGTTAGAAGAATGGTATTAAGAATTAAATAGATAAGTAATTAGTTAACATAAATTCCAACTATCTTAATCATTAAGGAATATTTGAGTTATAATTTATAAATTATGTATTATAAAATATTTCACTCTAGTTTAGGTTCAGAAATTGGATAATCATATTCCTGTTGCAATTTAAATCTTAAACTTAAGAATTATCTTTGAGACTAGTCTTGGCTATTTTACTCCCATTTTGTTTATCAACAAACCATAATCCAATATTACTAATTAATCCAATAATAGCACTGCTGCCTAAAATAATAACATATGTCTATGAAGTTTCATCTGATATTAAATGGCCTACAATAACTGGAAATACTGTTAATCCAATATTCTAAACAGCATTTACAACTCCAAATGCTGTTCCAGCAGCTCTTTCTGGCACACATAAAGGAACACAAGGCCACATAACTGCAGCATAAAGAGAGTAATAGACCCCATTTAAAATTTATCCGAAGATTAGTGCAGTAAGACATGCATTTTATGAATCACAAGTAATCATTATAAAAATAATATTCATTAATACAAGTAAATAACCACATAAAACTAATAAATGAGTTCTTCTCCACTTAGATTTATTTATTTATTTTCTTGAGATTAATTTATATAAAATATGAATAAATAAATTAGTAAGGGTCAATTTGTACCAAATTTGTCAATAACAAATCCAAAGACAGGAGTAAAGAATGAAGCCGTATAATATGGTATACTGTAAATATTATGTGCTTAATTTTGACTCATATGATATAATAAATGTAAATGTGAGAGTAAGAAGATGAAAATCTAATTTAAACTCTTTGATATCACTTAATGTTATTTTATCTCCTTCAATTTTAGCTTCTACATTATCTCTATTATTACAAAATTAATCTAATAAAGCTAATACGATACTAATCTGTGCTAAAGTAGCTTCTAAATTAAAATAGACATGCTAAGATCAAAGCTAACTATCTAATATTAGTATGATGCCAAGATTTTTGGTTATTAATAATCAACTCTTATGATTAATCCTTGATTTCGGATTCATTCATTCGTAGAAGAATATTGTAGATTTTAATATATGGACATTATGTCGATTATATAATTATGTTAATATGATATTCTAATAAACTGCATGATATTACTATTCATCATTGATTTTTATAAATTTGATGATTTAATACATGAATATGATATAACTTTAAACATATTTTAAATTATAATTTATTATCATAATTTATGAACTATTTCATATTCATATAATAAATACTAAAATAAGTTTATTAATAAATTTCATTAATTATTTATCTGTTAAACATAATTATACAACAATGAAAGATACTACCAGACGTATATTTGAAAAGGAGAACCAAGCTGAAGTTTCTAATAATATTGACAAAAGAACTAATTAAAAATCATTTACTTAATTAGTCTCATTAACTTTGCTAAATAGATAACCAAGTAATATATATTGATAATGATTTATAGAAATTGAATTCAAGAGCATAGATATCAAACAACAGCCTTAATAATAAAACTATTTAACACAAAGAAACCCAAATGTATCAAGTCTTCATTATCGTCCAGAAGTTAAATAAAAAACAACTATTTCTACAACTGAATAAATTGTAAGAAATTATGTCATTTATAGTTTTCCCCAATCACAGTCAGATAGACTACTTCTATTAGTTAATGTAACCAAGACTATTTAAATAAAGAATAGAAAAATCCATAAAATAAATTAATTTATCTTTATGGAGATAATATTCTTATAAATTATTAGAAAGATGATTCTATTTAAAAGTTTGAGTTTTTAAAAAAGCATACTATAAGTAATAATTTAAGAGCTAAAATGGTTGATTGGATGGTTGAAGTGTTAACATCATATAAATGTAAAGATTAGACCTTTTTTATGGCTGTAAGATTGATGGATACATTTCTACATTTAACAACTAAATAACATGTTCCATAAGATTTACATCTAATTGGTGTGACTTGCATGTTTATTGCCAGTAAATTTGAAGAAATTTATCCTGTAAAGTTATAAATAGTGCATGAAAAGATAGCACACAAAAAATTATCTAAAGATGAAATTAGAGAAAAGGAATGTTAAATAGCATAAGCATTAGATTTTAAATTTGTTGGAACAACTCTTTCAGAAATCATTTCAATGACCTTATAACTAATCAACTAGTATTAAAAAATGCATTAACTTGTTATCTACTTAGCTAAAATAGTTTTATACGATTATGAACTAATTAGTTAATATAATTATTCATCATTATCAGCAGCATGTATAATAATTGGATGCAATCTATTATGTCAAGAATCTAGTGATGATATTGTAATTATATATTATTATTATTTATTAGATTTCTTAAACTTTATAAGTACTTAATGTCGATAAGGATGAAACTATAGAATTATCAAATAAAGTATTAAATTTAGCCAAGAATTTTGATAAACTATTTCCTAATCTAGAAAACTTAAAGAAGTTCAATAAAAATTCAACCTTAGACATAATCAAACTATAAAAATGAACTCTTTACTTTGTATATTTATTATTATATATTACTATATCATTTAATTATGCTCACAAATTGACTTTTTATAATGAAATAACTTTAAACTTTATTTCAGAATTTTCTGTTGTTATTAATACGCTTCCCATTATTTAAATACAATAATAAAATCACTTTCATTTTTATTAACCATACCTTTTCTGATTCAGTTCAAATATTTGTTTTTATTTAATAACTTTTATGATACATGGACATGTAAGGGATTATGTTTAAGAGACATCTAACCAGATAAACAATCTAAAGAGAGATTAGGAGATTGTATAATATTTAGGATTCTTTAAACATTTAATCCTAATTATATCATCAAAGGGTGTAAATTGATCTTTTATTAATATTAAATGATTTTCTTGCATTATCTATTAAATTGAAATCCATCAAATTTTTTATAAGAAAAATTCTCTTTATTGGATTCTAAACTAAATCATCTTCTAACTCTCCTTCTATTTCAACTATTTTTCTTTCTACCTCTCTCTTATTTCTGAATCCATAATTTCAATTTTCCCATATTTTGCAAAATCACTAAAATATCTAAAAATATATAAGATATGTAAAAAATATTTAAAAAATTCTATACTTTCTTTTGAAATTTAATAAAATATCAAAAATTAAATAAAATTTTATCTATTTTCCCTTTGATTTTTGTATATGTATTATTTACTTTTTTTCGAAAATTGATCACCTATATATAAAAATTTTCCCTTTTTGTTTTTCCAAAAGGAACCAAATTTTATAAAAAATCACCAAAAATATCTCAAAGCTTATAGGGGGTCAGGGTATAATTAGGAACCCAACTGAAATTTCATTTCATTTTGTGCATTTTTGGACTTTTTCCTACAACCCCAACCATATCATAACAAGGTCGGATCTTAGGAAAACATTTTTTTTGAAAACTATTTTAAACATTTTTTTCTTGTAATTTATTCAGTGTTTCTATCTAATTCAATTGAATTTAATAAACATGTTCTTACTTTTTTGATTGAAACATTAATCTATTCAAGTTTTATTTTATCATGATGAAAACAACAACAAAACATACTAATTATTACAAATATAGAATTTTAATTAGTTTATGACAGCAGATAGACCTTTATATATTATTTATCCCAACCAATTTTAAAAATTAAACCTGCTTGTTAAATTATAAATCAAAATAGAGGTTATTTAGAAATCATTTATATTATATTATGATAGCTCAATTTTACCAAAATTAAAATTATAAATAAAGATAGCTTAAGAGCAAATCAAATCAGAATTTATATGTTTTATAATATGAAGGATATTTATAAAAAAAATTTCTCATTTTTAAAAGAAATTCTAATTATTTTCCTTAAATACATATATGATTTTGAAGACTTACATGAAAAAAAAAAAGATGGTTGAACAATTATTGAAACAATAAAAGATTAATGAAGAAAACTGTAGATTAAAGTGGCATCAATTTTTAGAAAAGCAGCTCGATGAAATTGATAAAATAAAAAAAACTTAACCTATAACTTTAATTTTTACTTTTGAAGAAATAGTTGAGATAAATTTAAATTAAGGAGAATATGCTGAAAATTGCTTAGTTTGCAAGAATACCTGTCATTATCCATGCTATAAAAATGGAAAGATATTTTGTTCTGTAATGAACGATGGCTAATGCACAATCTGTCAAGGTAAATGTAGTTGGAAAGATCATAAATCTGAAAGTTTTCGTTATGAAACCTAATACAACACGAATGAAATTCGACCTGATGTTGATAATTTCGAAAAAGAAAAAAATATATCTCTGTAGTATCATAAATTAAAAAGCAAAATATTAATAAATGAGTTAATGGTATTGGGTAAAAGACTAAATCGTATTCCGTAAACAATGACTGAATTTGAATATATTGAGAAACTGATAAATGATGAATTTTCAATAGAAAAAGAAGGGTAAAAATAAGCTTTATAAGATATCAAAGAGTAATGGAATGAGATATGATAAAATAAAAATTAATAATAATTATCCAATAAAATATAATTTATTAATTTAAGCTTTTTGAATTTAAACTGATTTACCAAAAAATTTTTTTCATTCATTCACTTTACAATTTCACTTTGAATCTTAGAAATACATGAATATAATTTTCTTTTTATACAAATTCTTGAATGAATAATACTTTCATTAATAACAATATGGATAATTCTTACTGACAAAACCTTACCTAGCACTTAAATAAAATCAATCAAATGAGCCAATAACTGTATTCAGAAATCAGTTAACCATCTCAATATTTGAAATGATGTGAAAAAGTCGCTAACTTTTGTCATGCCATTTCAACTTAAATATTGAAAACCGAAATTTTATCAGACCTTATAGATTTGGAAAAGAGATCGAATTAACTACTGAATTGAATAAATACTAAAATAAACTAATAATAGAAGTAGCATTCACTATTACTTTTCTATTTAGTCTATAAAAACCAAACTTCAAATCCAAAATTAGAAAATCATATTAATAATAAAGTTATGCACCCCATACAACCAAACTGTTCATAATATCAAATAAGTAAAACACATCAATAGAATACAGGAGGGTTTCGCTTTCTATAAATATGTAATCAGCCATCACCATTGTAATATATAATTAAATATGTAGCTAGAAATTAAGATAGAGAAATATGTCTAAATATAAAAACAATCAATATTAGAATTAACCAACAAGTATTTATATAAAGTGATTATTTTAAAGAATTTTAGAAGTTTTTAATTCGATAAAAGGGTAAAAAGATTTTAAATCTTTATTTTAGTCAATATGTTGACAAAAATAAGATAGATAGATTATTATTTCATCAACAAAATTAGTAAAAATTGAATGAAAATAACAATTTTAAATAGATAAACCAAATTCAAATTTTATAAATAAAGTATTAACCACCTCCAGCATCAGTTCCATTAGCGTCCCAATAAATCAAGAAAAGTCCATCATTAGTTAATGATTCGAATATTAGAGTAGATTTCAAGTAATCGTCCCTGCAATTTTCAATTCATCATTTGTATATACTTTTAGTACATATATTCTTAATTTATTTTAAACAATTATTATTTTTTTCTCTTGATTATAAAAAATTTGAAACTAGTGAAAGTCAAATTCCTTGTTATTTTTTTATACTATTTCCTCTTTTAATTATTTTTCAAGAATTCTTCCTTATGCTCATAAAACACACATATGCAATCCAAGCTATCTCTCTCACCTGATACCCAAATAAATTAATTATTATTTAGAAAACTAATTCTTGATCCAAATTTTGTAACATTTGTAGAGACACTAAAATTGTTTCAGATTCATTCATTTTTGAACCTTCAACATCCCCAGCAGTTAATTATAATGGATATAAATAATTTAATCTGTTTTGATTACAATCAACATCCCATACTAGAATCCTTTAATCAGAACTTCCACTTATAAGTTAATTTTCATTTTTATTTAAAAGTATACATTTTATTTAACCTGTATGCTAAAAATTTAACCCTGAGCAAATCCACTTATTTAATCTAATTTTTTCCAAGAGAGAATGGTTTTGTCATCAGAAGCTGAAATCAAGAAAACTACTTTTTACTAAAGACTAAACAACTTAAATAATCTTTGTGTCTGTCTAATTGAGTTACAAATTACATCTTTCTATGAACAAATTCCAAAATAACTATTGTATTTATTTTGATCGTGGCAATAATTCAATAAGTCTTATTAATTGAGATAGCATTACTAGTTTCATTTTGATAAATGGAATAGTTAACCAAAGTTAAGGAAATTTAATTGTCTTTCCATAAATTATGAGAATTATATTTATTATTATTATTCTTTTTCTTTTTCTTTTTCTCTATCCTTATCTTTCTTTATTCTTTTTTTTCTTAGATGATTTAGTTGCTGATTTTGATTTTCTACCTTATTAATTAATAATGATTTTATTATCCATTATCTCATTCTTCTTGTTTTTACTACATTTTTTTCTTTTTTTCTCTCTTTATGACTCTCTATTTTTATTTATTTATATATTTCTCATATCTGCGATCTTTTTCCTTATCAATAAATATCAAATCATGCTTATAACATTGATGATATTCCTATTGTATATATCACTAAAATTGCTCAAAATCTAAATCATGCATTTTATATTAATTAAATAATGAGACAAAATATATTTACTAATAATCAAAGACCACCAAGTACAATCAAAGATAAAACGTAATAATAAGTGTTGCCCAATTATCCATTATTACTTAATAAAACCTAGTCAACACCCACTCAAGAAATCAAATCCAATTATCCTTTCTCCTCATATGGAACATCCACATTAAATACCTAATCATAATAAGTAAGTTGTTATTATTTATATGACTAGACAAGTGCAATTGAATATTACAATCAAAAACAATATCCTTCTTAAATCAATTATTAATAATAATAAAGTGGTATGACAACATCCCTATCAACTACTCAAAAGACCCCTTCAACAATTTCAACTATGACATAATCTCAACCAGAATAATATTAATAAAAATCTATGATTAATGTCAGCAAAGGCATATGCGGTTTAAGAAATATTGGCAATACATGCTTCATGTAATTATATTAAATTACATTCAGGAATTCAGTTTTGCAATGTTTACTCAATGTTCCTGCTTTTAATGAACATTTTTTAAATGGTGACTACTTAAAAGACTTAAATTCAAAAAACAGCTCTGTTCCCAATGAGTACAGTAAATTAGTAGCCACTATAAGAAACACTCCCAATTTTCAATCTATTGCTCCATATGGAATCAAATCAGCAGTTGGTAACTCTTTTTTGTTTATTTTTAATAGAAATTGTAATGCCTTGTTTTAAAGGTTATGCTCAATAAGATGCCCAAGAATTTTTGGTTGGACTTTTAGATGGTCTAAGTCTTGGCTTAAATAGAGTAAAGAACAAACCCTTTTATAAAGAAATGAATGATAATCTTAATGGAAGAACATTATAAGATTTAGTAATACTTATTTTTATTATATTTTAGAGTAAAGAATGGTGGGATTATTCAAAAAGCAGAGAAAATAGTTTAGTTCTAGATTATTTTTAAGGATAACTCTTACATTCTATTAAATGTTGTATTTGTAGCAATAGTTCATATGCATTCGACACTTTCTAAGATACATCCTTAGCATTTACAAGAGCATTTAAAATATTGGAAGATATGGATTTAGATAGATTATTAGATAAATATGTAATAGAAGAAACAATAGATGATTATTATTGTTCAAAATGGTATTTAATTTATCGTTATTGTATGTTGAAGCAAAAAGCATTAAAAAGTAAAACGCAAATTTACAATTTGGAGATTACCTCATATTTTAATGTTTCATATCAAAAGATTTGATTATAGAAGATTTTCAAGTGACAAATTAAATCATAGAGTCAAATTTCCATTAGAACTAGATATGACAAAATTCATTTAGGATTCACGTAAGACATTCTTAATTTTAGTCGACTAGTCTACCAAAAACTGCTAATATTCTTTATGTGGAATAGTAAATCATAGTGGAACTTTGTATGGAGGACACTACACAGCGTAATTATTATTTATATATTAATAAAGTGATAGTAAGAATCCATATAATTAAAAATGGTATCGATATAATGATTCTGATGTTAGAGAAATTGATATAAAGCAATAAAGATATGATACAGATGGTAGTAGCAGTCCATATATACTTTTTTATGCAAGAAAGTCACTTTATTGAATAATGTAATTGTAATGCTATTTTTGTAATATCAAATCATAATTATTATAAAACCTATCTAATCCATCAATATAATTATTTCTTATTTTTAATTTCTCATAATATTGACGGAAAAATAGAACTTTAAGTAAAATAATCAATTTTTCAATTAAGATTAATTGTTATTTCCTATAAAGTACTTTTGAAATATTGATCTAATCGAAAAAGCTCTGCAATTTAAAAATCTTTGATGCTTCGATTTATACCCGATCTTTATTTTTTCTTTCAATTTATATCATAAATTACAATCATCAAAGACTGATTACTTGATTTAAGCTATAGAGAGAAAAACTTTAAATTTCGATAATCAACTGCAAATCTATATGTTTCTGCTTCAATAATTTTTTAATCAATTTCCAAACACCTTAGATAGAACCAAAAATATAAATTTTTAAATATTTAAATATTTAGCTAATTTTTAAGAAGATATCTTTATAGATTTGAACCATGTTTTAATATCTGATTATTTATTTAAGGAGATTTATATATCTAGATTAATTAATCTAGATATATATATTTTTTATGAATTTGTTTTCTCCTAATTTTTAATACATCCTAATTTAATGATCATTAAATATAATTCTTTAGTTTCTAAATTTATGTATTTAAGAATACTCATATCTGTTTCTAACTGAAGTTTATTTGGTGTGCTTTCAATATAAAAAAAGTCATTTGCACTTAATAAACATATATATAATTTAGTGTTTTTTAATTGAATGGGGTTAAATGATAATATTCACCAATTCTGGTAGAATATATAAATAATGGTGATTTTTTTATTTAATAAAATTTATTAAGTGATTCATGAACATTTGATTAGTTTAACCTAAAATCATATCAGAAAATAGAACAATAAAATATCTAATAAAATTATACATTCTTATCTTCTATGTCATACGAAAAAATAACCATTCTCTTTATGATCAATCCAGACCCAATATTTTATGGTATGATGGATTAACTTATAATTGAAACTTTCTAAAAATTAAAAGTAAATTTAATCATCACAGAACTTGAAGAATTAAGTGTTATTATTGGAAATGTATAATAATAATTTATTATAGGAAATATCATTCTTTAGAAAAGGAGAATAAATATAATTTGATGCATTTTTAGCATATGGATACATGTCTCCAAAACATTACTAAGATTACATGTATTTTAATTTTGCTGCACATTCTGCTAAAAAAATTACACTTCATCAACCTTCCACAGAGATTACCTAGATGTGGAGCCTCTTTCTCGCTAAATACCTTTAAAGAAAATCTTAGAAGATTTAATAACAAATCTATCATAAAAGAAGTATTAGGATATGAAGGGACTGGAGTTAAACTATCAATAAATCATAACTAAAGTATGGAACTATTTTGTAAGTCCATGTGGAATGGAGAATAAGCCATTATACAAGATTTTGTTGATGATACAATAGGAAGATCAATTAGAGTTCTTGTGATTGGGGGTAAGGCTGTTTCTGTCACTGAATTTTAAGATAATGTGGTAATTATTAATATTTAAATCTAGGATTTCAAATCTAATGGATATAGTGATGACTTCACAATTGAATCTAAAATGGATTCTGATAAAAAATGTGAATATTTTTAAATTGCTGAAAAAGCTTGTGCTGCTATTGATCCCCATTTGACTATTGGAGGGGTTGATATTTTGGATTCTATGAAGAATGGAATGGTTGTTTTAGAAATTAATAGTTGGCCTGAAATGACATTTTCTTAAGAAGCCACAGGTCTTCCCCTCTTAGGAAAATTTGGTTATGAATTCATTGAGAAGATAATTTATAATAATAGAGATAGAACAAACTCTACTTGAATATATGATATTTTGCTTTATATATGTGTGCAAACTATTTTGTGATATGTGTAAAATAATCTAACACTTAATTCATTCAATAATATTAACCTAAATTATAAATTATACATTGAAAATGAATATTCTAATTTCCTAAATATATTAATTTATTTTAGTTAATAAATAATATATTGTATAGTGATAATTCAGCAAGTAATAAAGATGAATAAAAAATTAATAATCTTTTGTTTCTCCATCTCAGTAGCAGTTTATAAACCTTGCAACTAATTTAATAAAATAATAGTTTTTGCGTACTGATTTCATTTAAATACATTGTTCAATTAAAAATTATTATAATTAAATTCTAGAAAAAATGTAAAAAATTTTTGAGGTAGAGCGCCGCAAGTGGAATTTGATAAGTTATTCACCTTAAGTGTTTTTTGGTGTTCTGTTTTAGCTCCTAAGTCAAGTTGAACTTCTAGATTATCTAAATTTTTCAACGATTGATTTTTAATTTTAATGAAGTAACTCGCTAGCATGACCTCAATACATTACTGTAGAAAGGGCATATAAAGGTTTTATAAAAATTTTATTTTATTATGGGTTGGATAAATAGAACAAAATTTAAATGTTAAAAAAAATTAGTCTATTTTATTTTTATAATCTAATTATTTATAATTCTTTTATAATTATTAATAATATTTTATCAAATAATATTAAAAGCTATTTGATAGTATTTATGATGTAATATTTTAAAATTTACAATTATATTTTAATTAGATCATCTCATTTGATTATTCATGTTCATCAAAGAAAAGAAA